>JAULKK010000008.1:864573-890123 GCA_032355705.1 Rubia peregrina
TAGACTACTCGAGCCCCCAAGATATATGAATCTCTCCTACTCTCACATCCCAAAGTCTAAGATAATTTAAACAACCAACAAACCATAACAAGAGTGAGGAATACATATAATATCAAGCTAATTTACTCTACCCAAAAGACAAATCAAGAGAAGCATAAAATTTTTTCTTCAATTTCTCACATTTTACCTAGGAGCCCTCTCGGGTTTTCATCCTAGTTTCACACATTTTTTAATGCTCACCCTCACCTTTATCCACACCATTTGGCGTCTAATTATTGCATATGTATCCCTTTCGGGTTTTCCATCTTTCCGGGCCTCCCAATTTTGCTTAAGTTTCCCTCTCAGGTTTTCAACTTAGTGGAAAATTTGTTTTTTTTCAAACAAGACAAATCAAAGTAGAGCATATGCACAATAAACTACAATGCAATGAGAAATATATCTCCCCACCCCTCCACACTTGAAACACACATTGACCTCAATGTGAACCAAAGAACAAGATAAAGAAATAAGGTAGAAAGAAAAAACTCACAACTAGGGCCTTAAAGGTCCTTCCTGGTGGTAGCAATGCTCCCTACTGAATGAATGTTTTCTCCTTAATGTTCTCAAACTCTGCCCAATATAGAATTTCAACCTATCTACTACAAATCTACAACTATGCAAGCCTCGATCAACACCTACAAAAAACCAACTAGTAGTACTCCAAGACGATAGTTTTGATGGTGGTTTTTTGTGGTTGATCGTGTTGGTATTTTTGTGGTTTTGGGTAAGGGTTTGAGGACATGGTTGAGAAATTTTTCAACAAAAGAAAAACACTAGCCTAACTTAAAAGCTCTGGTTGCCTCACGAGACACTCAGTATATTTAAGGTCGTTGGCATGACCCTAATGTTATCCATATGGTGAAGGTTTGAACCATTTCACCATGAGTATCCAAAAGTAGAGAGGTGGGGGTACAAATCTTCCAAGAGGAAAATTTGGTGGAGGTGGAGTTGGTCTTAAAAGAGTTGGGTGGTTAGGAGGCTTAGCATAGTCATTTGACTCCTCTTCCTCAACCTCTTTGTAATCAACAACCGACTTTGAACTCATTTCTCAAGGTAACCTCAATCACCGTACGTATTGTCGAGTTCAACTTAGGATTGTGTATCTTCAGAATATCGAGATTCCATTTGGATCACAACTCCATCATATTGCTCACATGCCCTTCCAAAGCCTCGAGTCTTAAGGGAATTCGAGTTTCTGCTCGCTCATTAATCTTGGCCACATTGGTTAAGGTTTCTATTGCATCCATGATCTCCGCATGTGTCAAACTTGAACCTTCTCCTTGAGCTTGGTTTTGGGGCGTGGTATAAGGTGGTGAAGGCCAGCTATATTGCTTGTATTGTTGGTTTTACGAACCATTCCTGAACTCGTTGCCCTTGAAAACCAAACACTCCAACCTCTTGATAGCACTCTTTATAATACCATTGGTTTTGGAAACCAATGTTTCTTTGAAGGATGGTCGGAATGACAAATCCTACAAAACTTTGCTCGTTGAGCCTCTATTCTCATCATGAGTTCCCTCATGGTGACATCTTCCATTTTTTCTTTTTTGATTTTTTTTCAAAAATTCGTAATCATACTGTAAGGATTCTCGATAAAAATTCACCAAAACTCAATCAATACATACTCCAAACAAAAAAATAAAGAAGAAAAAATATTTGGGTCATAATGCAAAGGTTTTCGGTTCTTAGAATGGGTACGTACCAAAAACCAAGGACAAAGGCAGTACGTCTCCAAACACAAAACAAAATCAATTAAAAATAACTAGCAAATCTTCACACAAATATGCTAAAACACTTTAAAATATACGCCTCTTCCCCGACAGCGGTGCTAAAATTTGGGAGGTCATCTCCGTACCTCTCAAAGTTATGATTTATAAGCCCTAAATGCTTACTAAATACAATTAATTAGATAGTGGCAAATCGGGGTTGTCTATGAAGAAGAGGGATTTTCCTAAGGGTCATGCATATAAGGGCGGATATAAGCCTATATATATAAGCAAGTAAAGAGAGGATTTTTTGGTTGGTTTTTCCCAAATTATGAATTTAAAGACAAGAGAACTAGCAAAGTCAAGTAACTATGCTAATCATGCAATAAACTAAGAAAAAAGGGTAAAAACTACAAATGACAAAGTCTTGGGGGCAATTGATTCTCACTTCCAAACCTCTTATAGATCATAGAACCATTCACTCATCCTATCACATTTATTACCTATGGGGAATGCTATCACTTCAATTTTGAAGATCAGCATTCATTTCTTCTTAATAGTAATTCACAAAGATGTTCAACGACCATTTGCAAACCTCATTGACATTCACTTAGACGTTCAAAGACCATAAAGATATTTCATCGATGGCATTATACACGAAGAACAATAGATTTGAAACAACTACAAGCATTCTACCAAATGCCTTGCCATATAACCAAACAAAGCATTCATTTAGACTAAACCTAGAACAATCAAAATTCAAGGTTCAACCTTTCATTGCTACCTTAGGAAAAAGATGATAACAAACCACATGAACATACTCATCTAGCAAGATTAACATCATTTACCCAACAAGAAGTTCTATTTCCATGTTCTTGGATTTTCATGTCAAAGAGCTAAGAAATTGTGCACATCTCTAACCTCCTAACACTTGATTATACAAACATTTCATATCCTCAAACAACTCATAGCATAAATTAAGCAAACATTCACATTATGAACACAATAAATGCTAA
Source organism: Rubia peregrina (assembly GCA_032355705.1). NCBI lineage: Eukaryota > Viridiplantae > Streptophyta > Magnoliopsida > Gentianales > Rubiaceae > Rubia > Rubia peregrina. Next base: position 867,335 of record JAULKK010000008.1, read on the forward strand.
ACAACAAATGCCTCAAGGAAGAGTGAAACAGGGGTTCTTACTATATTTGTTTGGAAGTTTCAATCAATTGCTCCCAAGTACAAAACCAGCCTAGATAATTAAAACACATAACATAGAACAATCATCTACAAAAAAAAAGTTATTGAAGAAGAAGTGTAAAAACTAGGGTTTTGGAGTTTCCAAGTCGGGCCAAGAAAGCTAAGGAATGAGGGGATGAAGTGCTATTTATAGTACAAGAAAAAGAGAGAGTAAAAAGCAAGTTGCGGGTTATTTTAACGGCCCGCGACGCCTTCCTTGCGACTCACGACACTACAGTGTCAAAAAATCATCTTCCTGTAAATTATTGTTCGCGAGTCGCGAACAAGAATTTGTGAGTAGCGACAGAAATCAATCCGATTTTGTTTTGCTCCTTCCGGGTGGATTGTTGTTCCGTTTTGGGAGTTCTTGTAGTCATTTTATGGTAATCGAGAAGAAAAATATAATGGTACCACCCTTGGAGGCTGGTTCTTCTTGTATTATTCTCATAACTTTACTTCAAAACGTAGATCATTCTTCACCCTCTACTTTGCTCTCCTTCTTCACTTTATCTTGTACCACTTTGTAACTAACCTTCTTCTACCATTCTTGTGAATGACCTTCTTCAATATTCTACCATTAATGTGAATGGCCTTCACTAAAACACTCCAAAGTGTTTACGAGTAATCTACAAATTAATCTCACAAAAAGGAATGTAGATGCTCGTGAGGACCAAAATTCCATTAGACTAAAAATAGGGTACAAAATGAAAGATTTAGATAAGAAAACTGAAAATTGTCATCTAATCCCCTTATGATGTAAACCTACCTAAATTTAGCAATATTCAAACAAAAAAATAACAAAAGAGATGTTAAATGCTTCGAAAAATTCATGCATTTGATGTGTCATCATCTCTTCATACATATATATTTTTAAAGCACAATAATTGTACACACACGCCTTTTGATTCCAAATTGTGCCATAAATTCACAAAACTTGGCAATTTTTTACACATTTGAAAATTTTAGTGACATGGATGTTTGGGAATCCATGCCTTTAAGGACAAAACAGGAAGAGAAACATAACATCCTGAACTATTAGGATAACTCATAATAAACTTTAATTTCTTTATTTTTTTGTAATTACATGAAAATTAATTTTACATATATTAAAGAATGAAGAGTTCCCTTGGTTAGTAATGTTAATTCATTATGAAGTTTTTCATATATCAAGGACTGCTTTTAATATAAACATTTATAGCATTTAAGTAGTTTTAAGATGAATAAATTTCCCCTGAATTAAAAGTATAGATGCTCAGAACTCGCCCAAGGATTTTCTTATCATTTAATGGCATTATATTTAAACAAAGTGCGATGGGAATTAATGCAGACGTTGTTCCTAGCTCACACGTAAAGGCCTACTGTGAGTGGAATGTTGTTTGTAGCTGGGTACATTATTGAGAAGAAATCCATCCGGGGAAACACTGAAATGCAAAACGAAGTGAAGAGATTGTTTTATTTGGGCCTTTTAAAATTTGATAAAATGCTCGATATTGGTCCGGATTATTTTATATATGCACTAGAGACATAAGGTGCAATAAATGGCATAGAATTTGCGACCCTTCTGATAACGAAGAGGGTTCCGTTATGGAAGAAGATTCAGTTTGTGAGCCACAGTCTCAGGCAACCGAAAAATCTATGGACATCATCATTACCTTTATATCAATGTGACAAACCACCATGAGATTTATCTGCATCAAAAGGTAACTTTCATAATAATTGAAATATTTTACCCAGGTTCTCTTGATACCTATATATTGTTAAAGCACAATAATTGCACACACGCCTTTTGAGTCCAAATTGTACCATAAATGCACAAAACATTGATATTTTTTAAAATTTGAAAAAGTCAATGACATGGATGTTTGGGAATCGATGCCTTTAAGAAGAAGATAAAAAGATAAACATAGCATCCCGGACTATTAGGATAACTCATAATAATTATCACTTTTGTACCCCCTACAACATATGCTTGTTACAACAACCTTTATGCCGAACAATTAATATAGCTCCTAAGCAATTGAATGTGTTTATTGGAGCTCCTAAAATCCCTTGTAACCAAGAAAATGTAAAATATGTACTACTAGAGTATATTCGGTGTAATCCTCCATATACTCCATGAGCTTATCATTTGTACTATCTCGCAATTTTCCCCCTTTTTCCAGCTGAAATTAACCCTGAAGGTACGATCCTCAGCCGGACCAACCATGGTGAAGTCCAATAAAAACCTAATTGAAGCTCCTTGCATGCCTCGATTGCAGTATGCCTTAAACGTGAAAACCCAAACTTTTGATGGATAGTATTGATTCTAAAAAACAATTTCCCCGTATAACAATAGTTTTCACAAAAAAATTATAGGAATTAATGGGGAGTGCAAATGATCAAAATAGAAACCATATAATGAAGATAATCAAATCGCACGTGGGAAAGACTGCACATTTAAGATATATCATATATGAATGATATAAGTGGAAACAGGAAATATTTAAAAAGAGAAAATTTTATATTTACTACCATTGATATATTAAACTATATAGTTATCAAGAAAAAATTGTTTTTGTTCTGTATGCTGCACGAATTTTAGCACATTTTGTGCACAGTATTCAAACTCATGCTTTTGGCCAAATATCAGCCTTGAATGTTCTAAATTTAGTGCATTAAAAAACGTGTAAATTATATTTGTCTTACCCAAGAAAAATATTAACATTGGAGAGAAGTTTGACATTGATAATGTAGATTCATAATCACCAAAGCACAATAATGACGCATCACATTATTTGTAATAATCTAATAAAAATATACGAAAATCCTAGGTAATTTTTATTTCTTTGTTTTTTGTAGTTACGTGCAAATATTTTTTTAAAATATTAAAGAATGAGAATTTCCCTTAGTTAGTCACATGTTAATTCATTTGGAGGTTATTCATATATCAAGTACTACCTTTAATATAAACATATAAAACATTTAAGTAGTTTTTAAGACAAATAATTTATCCCGGAAGTAAAAGTGCACATGCTCAGGACTCGCCCAGGGCTTGTCTGAGGGCATTATATTTAAACAAAGTGTGATGGGAATTAATGCAGTCGTTGTTCCTAGTCCACACGTAAAGGGCTACTATGAGTGGAATGTTGTTTTTAGCTGGCTACATTATTTAGAGAAAACCCATTAATGGGAACACTGAAATGGAAGAAGAAGCGAGGAGATCGCTGTATTGGGGCCTTTGAAATTTGTTCAGAAGTTCGATATTGGTCTGGATGATTTTATATATTCTCCAAAGACTTAAGATGCAATAAATGGCATAGAAGTTTGCAATCCTTCTGATTACGAAGATGGTTCATTTGTGGAAGAACATTCAGTTAGTGAGCAACAATATTAGGCAACCAAAATATAAGGTAATCACCATTATCCTTGAAGCAATGTGATATACCACCTAAGATTTTTCTGGAACAAAAGGTAACTTTCAAAATAATTCAAACATTTTTCCCAGGTTCTCTTGATACCTATATACTATTAAAGCGTAATAATTGCATACACACGCCTTTTGAGTCCAAATTGTGCTATTAATGCACAAAACTTGGCAATTTTTTAAAATTAGAAGACGTCAATGACATGGATGTTTGGGATTCCACGCCTTTATGGAGAAAACAGTAAGAGAAACTTAACATCCTAAAAATATAGGATAACTCATAATAAATTTATTTTTTCGTATATATATATCCATTCATCCCCAAAAATACTATTAAACCGAACAAAATTCTTGTTAACATATTATCATTTGTGTACCCCATCCACAACACATGTTTTTCACAAACACCTTTATTCTGAACAATTAAAATAACTCATAAGCAATTGAATGTCTTTATTGGAGCTCCTAAAATCCCTCAGAACCAAGAAGATGTAAAATCTGTACTACTAGAGTATCGTCGGTGTAATCCTCCATATACTTGATGAGCTTCTCCTTTCCACATTCCCATGTTTTTCTCACATTTATCTTGTTACATTAACCCTAAAGGTACAATCCTCACAAGGACCCACCATGTTGAAGTCCAACAAAACCCTAATTAAAGATCCTTGCACGTCTCGATTGCAATATGTTTTCAACACAAAAACCCAAACTTTTTATATGATGTATAATGGATAGTATTGATTCTAAAAAAGAATTTCTCGGTATAATGATAGTTTTGAACAAAATATTGTAGGACTTAATGGAGAGTGGGAATGATCAAAGGAGAAACCATATAGTACAGCTAATCCAATCGCTCGCGACCAATACTGCACATTTAAGATATATCATATGTGAAATATTTTTCCATGATATAAGTGGAAATAGTAAAATTTTACAACTAGAAATTTTTTTATTTACTACAATTGATTTATTATACTATATAGTTATCAAGACACATTTATTTTTGTTCTGTATTCTGCATAAATTTTAGCACACTTTGTGCACGGTGGTCAAACTCAAGATTTTGGCCACATATCAGCCTTGAATGTTCAAAATTTGTACATTTAAAAACATGTAAACCATATTTATCTTACTCAAGAAAAATATTAACTTTGGAGAGAAGCTTAGCATTGAAAATGTAGATTCATAATCACCAAAGAACAATAATGGAACGTCATATTATTTATAATAATCAAATACCAAATATATGCTAATCCTAGTTAATTTTTATTTCTTTGTTTTTTGTAATTACATGCAATTTTTTTAAAATATATTAAAGAATGAAGAGTTACCTAGGTTAATCAAATGTAAATTCATTTTGAGATTTTTTTATATATCATGTACTTTCTTTAATTTAAACATAAATAGCATTTAAGTAGTTTTCAAGGCAGGGAATTTATCACGGAATTAAAAGTGCAGATGCTCAGGACTCACTCAAGGCTTTTCTGATCATTTAGTGACATTATATTTAAATAAAGTGCAATGGGAATTAATGCAGACGTTGTTCCTAGTCCACATAAAAGGGGCTACTGTGAGTGGAATGTTGTTTGTAGTTAGGTACATTATTGAGAGAAAACCAATCAAGGGAACACTGAAATGGAAGTCGAAGTGAGGATATTGCTGTATTATGGCCTTTGAAATTTGTTCAAAAGCCCGATATTGGTCCGAATGATATAACATATGCTCTAGAGACTTAAGATGCAATAAATGGCATAGAAGTTTGTGATCCTTCTGATAACAAATATGGTTCACTTGTGGAAGAACATTCAGTTAGTGAGCCACAATATTAGGCAACCAAAATCTAAGGCCGTAATCATTATTATTGAATCAATGTGATAAACCACCATGAGATTTATCAGCAAAACAGGTAACTTTCATAATAATTCAAACATTTCCCCCAAGTTCTCTTGATACTTATATATTGTTAAAGCACAATAATTGTGCGCACACACACCTTTTGAGATTAAATTGTGCCATAAATTCATCAAACTAGGAACTTTTTTAAAATTTCAAACCGTCAATGACATGGATGTTTAGGAGTCCACGCCTTTAAATATAAAACAGAAAAAGAAACATAATATCCTGAACTATTAGTATAACTCCTAATAAATTTATTTAGTCTTATATATATATCCATTATTCCCCAAAAATACTAGTATACTGAACATAATCCTTATTAACATATTATCATTTGTGTACCACCTCCACAACATATGCTTTTCATAATTACCTTTATTCTGAACAATTAAAATAGCTCATAAGAAATTGAATGTGTTTATTGGGGCTCCTAAAATCCCTTGAAACTAAGAAGATGTAAAATCTGTATTACTAGATTATCGTCGGTGTAATCCTCCATATACTCCATGAGCTTCTCCTTTCCACTATCCCCCAGTTTCCCCCTTTTTCCTGCTGAAATTAGCCCTAATGTTAGATCCTCGCCAAAACCCACATTGTTGAAGTCCAATAAATCACTAACTGAAGCTTCTTGCATTCCTCGATTGCCATATTCCTTCAACGCAAAAACTCAAACTTTTTATATGACTCATAATTAGGGATGATCATTCGTCTAGGACCCGATCCAGACCCACAGGGTCTAGATCCATTGGGTCGGGTATGGGTCCAAAATTTTTAGACCCATCGGGTCCGGGTATTGGTCTAGATCTTTAGATATGGGTCCGGGTCTAAACTACTAAGACCCAGACCCAACCCGTAGACCCGTATAAGCCTAACTACGTATAATTTTACCCAAAATTTTAAATTACTTTCATATTCTCTTTGTATTTGATGATACCTGGGCCACGACACCTCGAGGCCCACGAGCTTCGAGCTTAGGGTATCGTCTAAAGTCCAACTAGAGGCCCATGAAGGGACGCGTGGTCCAATCCTAATTAAGGATGTTATTGATTCCTACAAGGAAACTATCTTGAGTTACCAATTGTACTTGAATTACTATACTTAAACAAGGAAAGGAATTCGAATCCTGCCAGAGATCGGGTTCGACTCCCCTATAAATACACAGGCCTGGTAAGCCTTTAAACCATTCAATACACTCTCAAGACAGAACTTATACTAACTTAAGCATCGGAGTGTCTACCCCCGGACACCGGGGGCATTGTCTTGCAGGTCGGACACAATTCAAGGGATCACTTCGAGAGACTCTTACCGGTGGACACGAATTCATCAACAAAGAAATTACTACTTAAGTCCTTATTTGTGTGCTATTAAGGCCATAGAGGCCCCAATGAAAGAAGTGAAAGAATGGTCGTCCATTCTTCCACTACACCACCACCATTACCCGAAGTGCCCCCATGAAGTGGCACCATCCTCCTCATCAAGTAGAGCAAACTTACTAGTAAGCAGCAACTGTTGGCTTTGCTAGTAAACCTGCTCCCCACAATAACCTAGACAAGAAAACTCATGAAGGAACTCCTCTTTCACGAGCTCGTCAACTAAAGAGCTCTTTCGGCTTAGCCACCACGAATCTGGGTACCCCCCCGCGTTAGTTTCCTCTAGTTATCATGCTCAAGGACCTCGCAGGTGGAAATTCTACATCATTCTCCACCCAATCCTATGTCCTTCTGATATTGTTAAAAATAATGAAAATAGATAGACATATGATAATGTCAATTTTAGATAACTCAAACACATCTAGCATTAAAAAACTTACAGCAAGCATGGAGATTTCGGGCCATCCTTTAAGGAATGGAATCCAGACTTGCACCACCCACAACTGGAGTAACTCCTCCAACTTACCCACACATAATGGTTTATCACATAAATGATGAGAAACCCAACCCGAATTCGAAATAGTTCTACCATCCCTAGTAACCACGTATATCCACGAAATATCACAAACCACCATCAACATGGGAAAATTCCCTAATGAACGATCCCTTAACCTACACACAATCATGACACACTCAAAACCACCTCTCCGAATACTCAACACAAAGAAAACACATAAAAATAAACTAAGAAAATATTTAGTACAACAGTCCATTTTATAGGCGCACAAAGAGTCTTGAAAAAACAAACCATCATTAATTATTCCCCCGAAAAGGACACATCTTTTCGATTTTCAAAACAGATCAACCACTTATTATAAAATTTTAAAAAAATGCTGAATTATTCTTTATATCCCAACAAAAAGAACCCTAAAATACCATGCATACATGGTTTACTTATACACTCACAAGCCCACTGTAATTTTTTAATTATAAATCCATTTATTTCTAGGCTCACTTATTTCACATATCCTTAATATAAAACACACAAAATCAATTTAGTTATAAACAACTTTCAAGGAATTTGGAAAATCATAAGCTACCATAAGAAAACACCCTTTGATATTTGCTTCGCATACCCCCAAAATATCACCCTACTTAGTCAACATTACACCTTTATAGGCAACAAACCCCCATGCATACCTTTACTCCATTATAACTACTCATGTCTACTTATGCGACACAAGTAGGTAAATCACCCGCCATTTCGCATAGTAATGGAGTTACCCGCACCACGTTGAAAAACAAGATGGACATTCACAGATTTGCACACAAATGGAAAATCACCATTCCAGTGACATAAGCAAAGGATCATCCTCTATTTTTGTTGCAATACCCGAACCCTAAAACCTCTAAAAACCAGCCAACGCAGGGGAAAAATTAGTGAGCTTGGGAAGACAAGTGAAGTGTTAACATGCCGAAGCGTGAATACCAATCGAGAAGATAGTGCTATGTGTTCAAGTTATCCATTTAGAGGAACATCCAATCATTATCAGAAAAATCACGGAAGTAGTTACTACTCAGCCCACAATCAAGAGAACATGGCACACGATACACACACTCAGAAGAGTCATACAACCACCACGATGTCCACGATCATCAAGGTTAATACATCAGACAATGCCCAGATTTAGGCTTGAGAAGCCTATACATACACGATGGATTAAGAAATTAGGTAAGTAGCAACTAGTATTCAGATATAGTACACTTAAATACATGATACTAACTTAAGCATCAGATAGCTTACCTCAGATCCAGTCTAGGGGATTTGTTGCAGGATCAGAGCACCATTAATTTGCCACAAATAAGGACTGCCACCATCATTTGGGAGGAACAACCGCATCAGTGACGCCATCTATGAGAAGACTATATATTTCACTGCTCATTTTAATTTATAGTGTCAAAAACCAGAAGGGGTACAAATCAAATTGAAAACATGGATGATTCATATACCCCGCTTCATAGTCCATTCGTATTGCCAAATCTAGTACTACAATGAGTGCTTCATATTGTGCCTTATTGCTGTTGAAGGAGAATTTGAATTAGAGAGCATATTTTTTTGTCGTCTAAAGCTGAGCTAATGAGAAGGAGTCCCACTCCATAGTTTTCTTTGCTTGAAGCACCGTTAACAAAAAATGCCCATGCGCCTAGTTTGATGGCCCACTTCATTTGTCGTCTTGAAGCTTCCAACTTATAGAGGATGTTTCTGATAGTCTTGTAATTATAAACTATGATTTTGAGATTTAAAGTATGTCCGCATTCTTCTGGCAGAGTGAATAAGCACTAAATCCAACTTCTCCATGGCCGATTAGATTTTTCATGTTCCTTGGGGGACTTTTCTTACATAGTAGAGTGGGGTATGGAAATCATTTTCTTTGCGTATGATGACTAAGATAATGGCATACGTTGAAACTGCTAAGTACAAGTACGGCGTTTAACCGAGTCATGGTATTGATAGTAATGACAGTCAGTACAGCTCATTTTTCAGTTCTTCATATTCTTTATGACACACTGTGGTCCTGCTGAATTTTGACGCTTTCCTTATTGCTAAAGAGCCAATAAGAATTTGAACTTCTTTGATTGAGTGAAGTAGTGACAGCTCTTGAACGACTTGTATCTTCTATGGATTCGCCACAATGCCTCTAGATGACACTTTGTAACATAAGAATTTATGGCACCTACCCCAATGATACATTTCTTGGGGTTTAGTTTAATCTCTATGGTTTTAAAGCTTGATGAGGGCCTCTTCTAGATCCTGGGAAAATGTTCTTAGCGTCTTAATTTTGATGATCATGTTGTCCACATATATTTCGATGTTAGGACCAACTTGCTATGAGAAGGTTTATCGACTGTATATTGGTTAGTGACCCCTAAGTTTTTGAGTCCGATGGAATTTTGATGTAACAAAATGCTCCAAAACTTGTTATGAATGTCGTATTCTCTAAATCCTTAAGGTTCATTATGATATGATATCCCTTATATGCACCTAGGAAGCGAATGACTTCGTATCCCAAGATTGCTTGGACCAAATGATCAATTTTTGGTAAGGGATGTAGTCTTTTAGGCAGTGTTTGTTGAGATCTTCATAGTTGATGCACATTCTGCATTTAGTACTGGTTTTTCCAGACCATGACAAGGTTTTCCAACCATGTTGGATTTATTACATCTCAGAGTATACTTATATGAGGTTTCATACATCGTTTTCAATTTTCACTTGTCCGTCATGAGAGAAGATCTGTTGATTTTGTTGGAAAGACTTTACCGAGGCTATGTATTGCGATAGAGAAGCTAACTCCTCTCATGTCTTGTACTGACCAAGCAAAGGAATTCTTGTACTTCTTGAGCATAGCTATCAATTTATGTTTGATTGATTTGAGTAGTATTTCCTCGATTCTCACCTCTTTCATATCATTGTTCTCGTCTATATATACTTGCTCTATGTCTTCCACAAGTTAATTCTTTGATTGACTTCTTAGGTAGGTTACCTATATTAATTGAATGCAACATCAGTTGAGGATTCTAGGAGCTTGTGGGATTCATTGCAATAGCCATGCATTTCCTTACTATCTGTGTGTTGCTTCTCACTGTTGGGACGCCTGTTGAAGTAGGAAATTTCAATAATAGAAGGCAAGAGGGCAAGATAGCCTTGGAATTTTTGATCCAAGGCCTCCCTATATTGATGTTGAAATAACTTGGGGCATCCATTGCCAAAAAATCACATAAGACCGTGCAAGATCTATCCTTTCATAGTTTTACCCAATGGTTACTGGCAGTTGCATATTTCCTAAGGGCATTTTTTATTTCCCCGTGAAGCCGACTATATATGATGTCTCTTTCTTCAAGTTTGACCTCTTAAATCCAATATTTTCAAAAGAATCAGCGAACAGTACTTCTACTGTGCTCCTGTCGTCTTTGAAGACCCTGTGCACTTTTGAGTTTCTTATCTTTACTGTCATGACCAGATGGTCACTGTGCGGTGACACATTTGGGACCGTATCTTGTTCGTTAAATATGATTTTCTATCAATGTGCATTATTTTATATGTAGACTCTTCAGACAGTAAGTACATTGCCATTGCATTCTATTTGTTATTGGAGGTGAGTTAGATAGACTCGTGGATGAACAATATCACTCTGTCCAGAATACCATCTATCAGATCTTCTCTTTGCTCGATCGTTGCTTCCATATTCTGTTTTGGCTTCACTTGAGGCTGAGTTACATTTGTCTTCTTCTTTGTGTAGAAATTTCTCAAACTTACAGGTGATTATTTCTCCTTCTTGTACTAGGTGAGTCGTCCTTAGCGAAGCAATTCTTACACTAGTCTATCATGGCCATGGTCTCCATGTAATTTGTAATAATAATATTTTGACCTTTGTTTGATGGGAATCTCATTATCGTTGGTTCCCGATACAGCTCCTTATGATTTTTTCAAATCTCCCTTCTTGACTTGGTGAAGGGTGTTTTGGGAAATGGTGAGCTACTGGCTGTTGATTATTTTCTTCTCATAAGTGTGTGTTTTTTCCCTTTCTTGATAGTTTCCTTTCCTTGGGCCCCCTCTCCAGACCTTTTCTCACCTCACTCATTTTCTGGCTTCTTGTTGTTTGCTTCCTCTTTTCAGATAAATTTTCCACCATTTTCTTGAGATCTCTTGAGCTTTTCGACACGTCATCTGTGAGGTTTTTTTATAGAGCTCTCCTAATAAAGTACCTTTCACGAATGCCCCCAACAACATCTAGTTTGTTAGATCTTTGACCTCTAAAATTTCTAAAACGAAGTGATTGTGGTATTCTATAATGCTTTCCCCTCATTGTTTTGCCACATTCATTAAATTTGCGAATGTCTAGAAGAACTTCTGCTTTTGGAAGAATTTACCCACTAACTGATCTTCTAGTTGAGCCCAGGTTCGAATGCTTTGCTTAAGAAGGCTATCGTACCAAAATATTACGATTCTCGATAGGAAGATGGGAGAGGCTTTGCACATTAATTGGAGAGGTGCATTGCAAATCCTCATGCTGTTCAGGTAAGAGTGTAGGAATTCCTTTGGATTCATCGTTCTATCATAGGCTTTGAGCCAGGTAGGTTGTTAGAAGCCTTTTAACATTGCAAAATTTTACAACTGTTCCACCAACGGGGAGTGTTCCGCTTCATCCTCGACATCGTAGTTTCGAGCTTCTTCATGGTTTTCGGGATGTCCTCTTAATTTCTTCCTTTCTATTCTCCAATGCTTCTCCAGTTCGTGAAGAGGTTTCTAGTTATTCTTCGATCATTTTGTCATGCCAATGAACTACGTGTAGAGTTTCTCCCTGCTTCTTCGATAAATGCCATGAAAGACAACTTAACTTTATCGGTATGAAGATTGAGCTTCCGATACATCCCTATATTACCAAACTTCTTCGACCAGAACATGTTCTTGCCATGGTGGCAGGTTCTTCAGTGGTGGTAAGTTTGTTGTTAGCGGTGGGTTTGTCAACTGAGGTGGATTTGTCGATGTTTACATCACTCATATCGCAAAAAAAAAACCATCTTATATTTCACTAACCATGACTCAGTGGCTGGGGAGGGGGCTATGTATTTGACCTACCCAGTCCTAACCAGTCAAACCTGAGCTTGTGAAAAGCAATAGCTTTGCTGAATCAGACCAATTCGCTAAGATCCCCAAAAGCTAACAATGCTGCATCACAACAAACTAATAGACCGCAGAAATAGCTTAAAAAATTCATGCCATGAAATCCTCTACCGGGCAATTATCCAAGAGAGTGGAGTGCAACAAGTGAGCCACAATCACACGATCAGTGCTATATAAATATAGATAAGGAACACCAAATGAGTGAGGTGACTTTTTACTCCCAAATGCATAAGCAAGAATAATATGAACTTGAGAGTCAGAGTTTCCTCCCTAAGGTGGACCACGAGAACTTTTGTAGGTACTCGAAGAGGATAAGACTCATCATGAGCTGATTCCGGGAGTTATCATTACTCTGAAGGAAATTCCCGCATCATGTATTTAATTTTTAAAAATATCTTGACCTATAGTTTCATAAATAATTGGGTTAATTAAATTATATAAATTAAATTGAAATTTAACATCACTAGATGTGTGAGGTCATCGTCGTACCTATCAAATACAAAAGTTATATCACCTACGACTCTAGAAACATTATTTGGTGTATAATGTGACAAGAGAAGATTGTTTCTCGGAGAGAAAGGAATTGCCAAAGTTTTTTGACTCATATAATAAAATTTAGTAGCTAACATATTTAAAGAGGGAGTATTATCAAATGAAAATTAACTACTAGAACTTCGAAAACAAATTAAAGTGATAAAACTACTATTAAATGCCTCGAGTTCATTGAAATTCACTTTCTCCTTATAAATTGATCCTTGAAACACACTACACCACCTCTATGACTCTTTACTACTTATTATGGAGATTTTCCTCCTAGTAGCTATCCCAATTATAGTTAGAAAATTGTACTAGCTGCTCAATCACCATTTATGGCCTGTTTGCAAAGTGGTGGTGTTATCAAAATAAAATTCAGGGTAAAATGCATTCATACCCCCCAGTTTCTTGGTTAGTGCACATATACCTTCCAATTTTTCAAAAGTGCACATATACCCCCTGGATAAGCTGTGACATAAAAACTCATACCCTCCTGCCTGAGTTCGACGTTAACCTATTATTTTTCAGTGTTGGCCAATATTAAAATTACCAAAATAACCTCCACTTCATCTTTGAAAAGTTAAGGACTATTTTACCCTCCACTGGAGTGAGGCCCACCCTTCATCAACATCGATATAAATATGACATGTCAAAATTTTGAGTTAAAAAATAGTGTGATCTGGACTAGGATTCGAAGCTCTTCATCCGCGACTTGGCGGGGTGAGATTTAGTTCCTATTTCCAACCCTAATTCCACTAGATTTCCCTCATCTGAGTTGGATTACTAGAATGGATTCAAGATATGGGGCAAAAATACGAAATTGGTTTCTATTTTTGGGTTTTTAGGGGTAAAACAATCATTTCCTTTGAGTCCGATAATGACCAAAGTTGACCAATTTTTCAGATGTCACCAGGGGTACAAATGCACTTTCAAAAAATTGGAGGGTATATGTGCACAAAACAAGGAACTTAGGGGCATAAATGTACATTTTTCTTTTTAAAAAAAATTGAAATTCGGGTTGAAAATCCATTTCTTTGATAACACAGATAGGTGATTTCTGTCTCATTTGACTACTTTAATGTCCATTTATTACAATATCAATGTTTTCCCTCTCCAAGAATCATGGAGTTCTTGCATAGTTACCTGCTGGTTTTTGCATTCCTCATTTCGACCTGCAGAGTTTCAGGTAATGTATATTTTCCACTAAATTTACAATTTTCACATCAAGAGTTTTTTTCTTGTAATACTTACGAAAATAATGTGTGTAATACTTACGAAAATAGTGTGGTTTTGTCATGTTGCAGATTCATATGATCCATTGGATCCAAATGGAAACATTACAGTAACATTTGACATTCTCCAATACACCCCTGATGGCTACGTGGTTTGTATTTCACTATCTATGACGACGATATATGATTGGTGCGATATATGATTGGTGCCTGTCTTTCTGATTGCTGATAAGGCTTATGTCGGGATGATTCTGACAAATATTTATTTCTCGATGGTTCAGGCACGAGTTTCAATCCAGAATTACTCCAGGTATCGCCACGTGGACGGGCCGGGGTGGAGGCTGGGGTGGAGCTGGGTGAAAAAAAGGTGATTTGGGAAATTTCAGTTGCTTTTGCAACTCAACAAGGGGATTGCACTGCCTTTTAAGTTCCGGAAACCGCATTGTTGCAGGGTGACTCCTGATGTATCTGATCTCATGTTGGATGTCATGCCGCGGAACAGGACGAGGGATTGTTGTTGCTCGCTTCGTGCGCTGTTGATCCCGAGAACTCATTTTCAGCGTTCGAGATGACAGTTGGCAATTTGGAGGCGAATGACAGTGAAAACATGCCTGTTAACCTAACTTTCTAGGCTCCAGGGCCTGGTTACACTTGTAGCCCTGTTGAAGACACTGATCCCACACTCTCTTCTGTGAATGAGGGCAGAAGAGAGGAACAGGTTTACAGTAAGTAGATTCTGACATGGCATCAGAGCCAGTTTGATTTGAGAAACACGCTGTTTACCAATTGGTTTTGAGATGGATTCCTGTAATTCTCCAGGGACGTGGAAATCGACGTGCACATACTCAAGTTTTTTGGCTAACGAGGCGCCCGTTTGCTGTGTTTCACTCTCCACATTCTATAACCCTAAGCTGACTTCTTGCCCCTCATGCAGCTGTGGATGTAGGCAAGCTGATCAGACTAGAAAACAATGCATTAAGTCCTTTTTTTCTTCCTTTTTTTGCTTATAGATTACTCAGTAATTTGCATGTTCTTGAAACTATCAAACTCAAATGGAATCTGTTTCCAACATTACATGATGTAAATTCAAATATGAATTTCATTCATCCCATAACTGTTTTGATGCAGTGAGGGAACTTGCTCGGATCACATGTGCCCTCTTCAAATCCACTGGCATGTGAAGAGCAACTACAAGGACCATTGGAGAGTGAAGCTAACAATCTCAGACTTCAACTTCCGGCAAAACTACTCCAACTGGAATGTACTAGTTCAGTACCCCGGGTTCAGCCAGCCTGCGACATCTTTCAGCTTCAACAACACGGTCCTTTCAACCTCTGACGTCCCAGGTAACTGCAACGCCAGATAAGAGTCATGTTTCTGATACTGAAAGAACTGTCACGAGCAAAAATGTTTGGTGTTGTTGTAGATGAGATTGCTTTGTTTTGGGGTTTGAAGTACTTCAACGATGAGTTGATTCAAGCCGACGAAAATGGAGTAGGATCTGCAACAACAGACATTCTTCTGAGGAAGGATTTGGAGTCATTTAGCCTGAGAAAAGGATGGGCTTTTCCAAGAAGAATTTACTTCAATGGTGAGAATTGTGAAATGCCTCTTCCTGATACTTTCCCTGATCTACCTAATGCTGCTAACTCCAAGCAAAACCCACCCAATTTTAGTGTTCTGATCTTGTTGTTTTATTTGAGTTACAAAATATTAGCAGATTTTCAGTTTTGATCTAATTTGTTTGCAAATGTAGCAAAGTCTTCTTTGCCTAAATTTTTGTTAGGGAAATGTGCTTTCATACCCCTCAATTTGTTTTATTAAGTACTACCGTACTTTGCACTTTATTTATTTTTTTGAAATAAATGGTCGGACCCTTCTCATTAAAATATAGAAATGGTTTACAATTTGGGTAATAAACCAGTACTACTGCTAATCTATCTTCTATTACAATTGATGCTCGAAAAAGCTATTGTAATACCATAACAAAAATGAGAAAAACATAACTATTACATGGTGGAAATAAATCCCACATGATTTTCTCACAGAGGGTGAGTGAGGTGAGCGTCTCACTTGATAGACTGTCAAGGTTTATCAGAGCTCCACACCAACATGGTGTATGAGAGCTTGCTCTATGCCAGTCTGACGTATAGAGACTTAAATACCTTCATTTATTGGAGGGGGGAACCCGAGTTGCGTCTGGTCAGTCAAACACAACGATGCCCTAAACTAGTTAATTCAAACCCCCCATTCATCCAGGGAAGTCATGCTACAACGTAGGTCATTTATAGCTCATGAGATTAAGGAATAAGTTAAAAAAGATAATACGTTGGTTGTGCTTTAGGCTTGGAATTCGGAAGGGATGAGGTGGAGAATTGTTGTGTGTCGCCGCTCGCTGCCGATGACCCGCTGGACCTCTCTTGCATTTGTTCACCTTTGACCTGGATATTGACCGGTGACTTCTTTAGCACCTACCGACAGAGTTGTTGATAATCGGCATCCAAAATTTGACCGTCGTTGACTTTGCTCTGTTCGTTGAACGTGCTCCATTGTTTGACAGTTCATTGACTCTTCATTGACCGTCCTTGAATATCGATGACTGTCGTGCTCCATTCAATGACCATGTTCACTTCATTGTTAGTGCTTGCGTTCGTTTACCGTTGACCGTCGTGCTCCAGTCAATGCTCACTACATTGATCGTGATTGCGTTCAACATGATCTGATAAAGTTGAGCAAAAAGTAGGCTAAAAGTTGTGGGACGGAGAGAGTATATGGGAATTGAGAGACATGTGTCCAAGTGGCTCACTAAAAATGCACCAACGGACAAAAAACAAAATATGCAATTTCGGATTCCTTTCCTACGAAAAATAAAATAAATCAACATTAACTCCCAATCAACGTCGAGTAACTAGTCTACGCGTCGCCGTGACAGCAAACAAAATCCTCCGTGCTTCCCCACGCCATAACGATTCTTCCAACTCCGCCGCTCAACCTGAAATAATCAAACAATTGATTGATCCTACTTAAACTTTCCTAGTTCCCTGCAAATTCATCCCCTCCATTTTCCGCATCCATGGCTCCTCCGCCGACTTCTAAAGACGCCAAAGCCCCTGAAGAAGTTGATGGCAAGTCCCAGCGAACCCCAATCTCCAACATCCTTTTCGTCATTGGTACGTTTCAGCAAAATCCCATTTCACAAATACTGTACAGTTTTTTTTTCTTTTTACTCTGCTTTACTGATTTGGGTTCTGATGAACAGCTATGCAGACTGAGGCTCTGCCTTTGGTCACCAAATTCAAGCTTCTCGAGGAACCCTTTTCCGAGTACGTTACTAAAAATCCTTTCTCTATAACATTCAGTGATTTTTTTCAGATGTTTTTTCCATGATTTGGTGTTTTTTTTATTGAGTTAGTGTGTGAATGTGTGATTTTTGGTTGTATTGGATTGTGCAGGTTTCCGAAAGGAGTTCCGTGGGTTCGGTACTGTGGCAAGTATAAAGGTCTGACTATCAACATTGTTTGCCCTGGAAAAGATGCTTCTGGTGAGTCATATGATGGACTATCGAATAGTTGCTGCATTTGTATATGTCTCAATGCTACATTCATGATTGATTGATTGATTATTGATGTGTGTTTAATAGGGGTTGACAGCGTTGGCACTGTTTCTGCATCACTTGTTGCCTACGCCTCCATTGTTGGTTTGAAACCTGACCTTGTCATTAATGCAGGCACTGCAGGCGGTTTTAAGGTAAGATTTTTATTCTCATTACAGGTTGATAGATGAGATATCTCCCCTTTGTTGGGAGTTTAAAATGTGTCACTTCTCGCTGTTTCTGTTCTCCTTGTGGTTTTTATAAAGACAAACACTATTATTATGAATTTTGAGTGGCTGGATGTGCATACTTTCATAGGTTGATCCTGTTTTGGTTAATGAACATGTTCACAATTTCATAGAGCAGCTGCTAACTGTTTTTATTTGTAGACGATCTTTTATGTGTCTTGCTATTGTATTGTATGATTCAAATCGTGTTTATATGATGAAGGGAGGGATTGAGTCTTTGGGATTGTGTTAGATCATGTTATGAGTTCATAAACATATCTTATGAATTTGTATCTCAGGCAAAAGGTGCTTGCATCGGTGATGTATTTGTTGTATCAGACGTTGCTTTCCATGATAGAAGAATACCGATTCCGGTAAGTGTTGAGTTTCATCTCTATGCACGTTGTTTAATGCATGTGTTCTTAAAGGATATTGGCAAACCATGATTTGTTTTCATGCTGTAACAACTGACTGGTTTTCAAGGGACCCAGCTAATAGCTTTCCAGTGTGGTTTCCATTGGCAAGAAATTATTATGCATATTTTTTTTGTTCTACAACTCTGTTATACGGCTGATTAGCTATTGTGTGGAACCCTATCGAAGCCGTTGCTAATCAATTAACTTGATGTTGGACTTCTGTACAATCAAGCAAATCGAAATTTGATCACTGTTCTAGTGTCACATATAATCAAAGATAGCAATATGTTTAAATCTAATGTTTGATCACTACTCGTGTTTTTTAGTTCTACTAAATTGAATATAAAAGTCTGACAGGCATTTTTGTTTCCTGCAGGTGTTTGATCTTTATGGAGTTGGCTTGAGGCAGGCTTTCTGTACTCCTAATCTTTTGAAGGAGCTTAATCTAAAAGTACTTCCCCTTTAACAATATGTGCACATTCCTTCTGATTTTTATCATTGATTATTCCAGCAAGTTAGACTGATATCATTGAATTTAAGACAAGACTTAGAAATACTGTTCCTGGGTTTTCTTGCTTGATATAAAGAAAGTGTCTTTATCTAACAGGTTGGGAAGCTGTCTACTGGAGATTCACTGGATATGTGCCCTGAGGATGAAGCAACCATCATGGCAAATGATGCATCAGTCAAAGACATGGAGGTAAATGTTAACTGGATGATCTATTTGTATTTCCATTCCTTTTGAGTAACAATATATCGATTACCATATGGTGCACTGGTGCAGCTTTTTCTTACACTTCTTGCTTCTCAGGGAGCAGCTGTAGGCTATGTTGCGGATCTCTTGAAAGTCCCCGCGATTTTCATCAAAGCTGTGACGGATATTGTTGATGGAGACAAACCTACTTCCGAAGAGTTCTTGCAAAACTTGGCTGCAGTAACTGCTGCACTCGATCTAGCAGTGACCGAGATTGTTGATTACATTAACGACAAGTGCCTTTCAGAACTGTGAACCACACTCTAAAAGTTCCCCTAGTCATTGTTCATCGAACATAATATTCTGTATTTGTGTCAGTTTCAATAGCAGCAGTGCATTATCTGTCTTTCTTTATCCTCTGAACATGATACGCTAAGTGATAGATTAATTACATGTTTGTTTGGTTTTCTGGAGTTTTGTTTATTACTAAATTCAGAAGTTTGAAATCTTTCATCAATCTGTCTTCACCTGTCCACCACCTGACTTCTAACAACACATTTATATACTAATTCATGAGTATATGTTCCTCAACCAGTCTTTCTTTTGTATGCTTTAGTTTCATTATATAAAGCAGGTTTTGGTGCTTTTGATCCAAGTGTTTCTGGATGTAAAGTTGCTTCTTTTGACTGAAATGGATCATCAAGATGCGAGTGCCGGGAAAGCAAAGATTCTTGCTTTAGGTAAGGCCTTTCCTCACCAGCTTGTAATGCAGGAGTTTCTAGTGGATGGCTATTTTAGAAACACCAATTGCGACGATCCAGACCTCAAGGAGAAGCTCACCCGACTCTGTAAGTGTTTTTCTTCAATCTTTGATCATCACAGGTCTGTAAAGCTGAATATAAAGCTGATTCATTTTTTCCCTCTCCATGTCAAAAAACAGGCAAAACCACGACAGTGAAGACTAGGTATGTGGTGATGTCGGAAGAGATCCTGGACAAGTACCCTGAACTCGCAGTTGAAGGGGTCCCAACGGTCCAGCAACGCTTAGACATCTGCAACTCAGCCGTTACAGAAATGGCAATCGAGGCATCAGAATCGTGCATCAAAAGCTGGGGAAGACCAGCTTCAGACATAACTCATGTGGTTTATGTTTCCTCCAGCGAGGTTCGGCTTCCAGGTGGTGATCTCTACCTGGCAAAAGGGCTCGGCCTGAAGCCCGAAACACACAGAGTCATGCTCTACTTCTCAGGATGCTCGGGTGGCGTGGCAGGCCTTCGCGTCGCGAAGGACATTGCTGAGAACAATCCAGGTAGCAGAGTCTTACTCGCAACGTCTGAAACCACCATCATCGGGTTCAGGCCCCCAAGCGCTGCCAGACCATATGACCTCGTCGGAGTAGCCCTTTTTGGAGACGGCGCTGGAGCAATGATCATCGGGACAGGGCCGTGGTGCTCCTCCATCGAACGCCCTCTCTTCGTTCTCCACAGTGCAATCCAGCATTTCCTCCCTGACACAGAGAAAGTGATTGATGGCCGGCTAACAGAAGAAGGCATCAGCTTCAAGCTCGGCCGCGAGCTCCCTCAGATCATCGAGGACAACATTGAAGTGTTTTGTGCGAAACTGATGGCATTCGCCGGTTACACTGAGAAAGACTACAACAAGATGTTCTGGGCCGTCCACCCGGGAGGGCCGGCGATTTTAAACCGGCTGGAGAAGCGGCTGGAGCTGTTGCCGGAGAAGCTGAGCGCAAGCCGGAGAGCGCTCGCAGACTACGGGAACGCTAGTAGCAACACCATTGTTTACGTTCTGGAGTATATGTTGGAAGAGAAGAAGAAGAAGAAGGAAAGAGGCGATGAAGGTGAAGAAGAATGGGGTTTGGTTCTTGCCTTTGGCCCTGGGATTACTTTTGAAGGCATTCTTACCAGACATGTTGATGTCTGATTTTATGTTGTTCGCTCTGTTTTAGGGTCAACTTGAATAAAGTATAACCATCCTATTGCCTTAATATCATTTTAATTACCGCTAAAATCGTTCTATTCAAACTTAGGGAAAGATCCCAATGCAATGTGTAGTAGTTATAAACAGCGGAACCAAGAGCTGAACGAAGGGGTGACTGAAATGGCGGGCCAAATTTTTTTTTGCGCGCGTAGTACATCTTTTTTTTTCCCGCGCAGAATACAACAAAATTATAACGATCAATTATTACATAATATTAAAAAATTACAAGTACGACAAATCACTGGATAAAAAACTACTATCTAATACTATAACAAGATCACATATTATTACTATAATAAGATCACAAATTATTATTATAATTAGATCACACGTTAGATAGATTATTACTATAATTAAATCACACATTATATTATTACTATAATAAGATCACAAATTATTACTACAATAAGATCACAAATTATTACTATAATTAGATCACACATTAGATTATTCCTATAATTAAATCACACATTAAATTATTACTATAACAAGATCACAAATTATTACTATAATAAGATCACAAATTATTACTATAATTTGTTCACACATTAAATTATTACTATAATTAAATCACACATTATATTTCTACTATAATTAAATCACACATTAAATTTCTACTATAATTAAATCACACATTAAATTATTCTAAAATATGCTATCAAAAACCTAACCAAAATATGCTATTCTAAATTTCTAATCACAATTCAAATTTCAATCCAAACCAAAATATCCAAATCTAAATTTCTAATCACAATTCAAAATATGTTATATTAAATTTCTCAATTCTAATCATTAATCACAATTCAGATTTCAAACTAAGTACTAACGGTGGCGTCAGGCGTGGCGTGGCGGGCGGCGGGGCGCGACGTCGGTCGGCGGCGAGACGACTGGGCGGTCGTCAGAAAATGATGGCAGTGGCGTGGCGCACGCGGAGGCGGAGCAGAAGATTGAAGGAGAGGAGGAAGGAATGTCTGCTGCTGAAGACTGAAGTTGAAGGCGGGTCGCGTGAAATGGATTACTCCATTTAGGGTTTTGCCACCCCTATTGGGCCGATTGGGTTTCGGCCCAATCAACCCTTCTTTTTTTTGGCCAACAGCGAAGTTAAACGACGTCATTTTGATTAGGCGGGAAGTAAAAAAAGAGACCAACGCATCGTCTTCTCCGTCGAACTTTCGCCGGCCGAGATGCAGGGCTATGCCGGAAACGAAGGGGTGGTGGAATCCGACGCTATCGGCGGCCCTTAGCACTAATTTTTGGGCCACCGGAACGTAGGGGTGGCGCCAACACCCCTGGTTCCGCCACTGGATGCATGGAAACGTGGTATTTTTTTGGGGATAAAAAGTGGTATTTTTTTCAAGATAAAGAGACTGTTAATTTGATAGTTCGAGTATCAAGAAATAAATTGAACCTTTAATGAAAATTTGTTCCACACTTCACATTTAACATGGAATATGAAAGGTTCATATTAAATTTGACGTTTTCAAATTTAAAATTAAATTCTAATATTAAAGTTGGAAGCACGCAACATTAGTTTTAATTTTTTTATATTTCAAGGAACCTTTTAAAATAGAGTATGTCTCTTGAAAAACTGTCTTTCCATAAGTTATGGAAAGACCAAGGTTTAAACTATAAATTTGAAGAAATCAAAATAAAATTTTTGGGTTGTA
>JAULKK010000008.1:898894-913392 GCA_032355705.1 Rubia peregrina
TATTAAATTTCACATTTAAATTTATTTTGTTAGGTAAATTTATTTGAATTAATTATTAAATGTATAATTAATGAGTATGATAGACAGAATCAAGTGGGGTCCATGAAGTGGTTTCTAAGTGGGTTTCACCATTGTGGAGAAAAATAGAGTGTTTTAGTTGTGGATTGAATTGCTGAGGTGGAGGAGAGAGATTGATTATTTAATGAATGGAAACCACTTGTGAGTGGTTTTGCCATAGTACATGGTCTAAGAGAACTAACGATTTCATTTGACTCATTTAAAATAAAACATAACCAAAGTTTATAGACTTCTTATTCCTTTTCTAGGGCCAAAAGGCGATGTGCTCGCTCTCAGCGCCCCACCCGTCCGACACCACGGACATTGGTGGAGAGGTAAGTCACGGTAGCCTAGCGTCAAGATCCGTTGACCGTCCACACTCGGTGCGCACAAGGGACCCCTGGCTACGCAGGAAATTCTCACACTGCCACTGCCGAGTTTCAAACCTAGAGCCAGTTGAACTAACGTCCCAACCCCTAGGGTACACCCGTGGGTATTCTTATTCCTTTTCTATTATAGTTAGAAGAATAAATAGGGTGCAATTATAGTATTTGCTATTAATATTAATTACTAATTTATTTACAATTAGATCAATCGTGATAAATCTTATTTTTATAATTGAGATTAGATTATAACTATATATGTTTTGAGATATATTTAAAAGATATTCAAATTATGGAAACTTTGTTGCTGGAATCAAATTATTCCATGAGCCATATTAATTGTAAAATGACAATGTCTAACTCGGAGATGATCTAAAATTTTATGTCTGCTCAATCATATAATCTCTCCGTCCCACAGTAAACTTTCTACTTTCCTTTTTGAGACGTCCCACTATAAACTTCTTATTTATAAACTTGCTACATTTAGCCAGTAGTCATAACTCTTCCTTTCATTTAATTTAGGTAGACTCACTCTCATAACCAATTAAAAAGATGCACATAGACTTGTCTTAAAGTTTGTGTAAAAAATGATTGAGAAGTTTAAAGTGGGACGAGGGAGTATTAATTAAGGAAAATGTGTCCAGAACAATGAGTACCTTTTAAAGGCAAAAGTGCAAAAATGACCCTATTAAATTGAGAAAGTGCAGAAATAACCCTGTAAAATTTGAAAGTGCAGAAGGCAGTGCTCCAGGTTGTCAAGCGGATTCGTTTCCAATGTCTCTGGTGGTGGTCCTCCCAAGCACGGCGAGTTTTCGATGGCGGTCCTCTGCTCCTCGGTGGAGAAATGCCTCGCACAACGGCGGAGCTCCAGAATGTCGGACGCTGCAGAGTTAGGCTCTGCTCGGGCTGTCTGGCGGATCTGCTACTGGAGGGTCGACTGCTCCAGTTTTTCCGGTGTTCGAGAGGTGGTTTCCGGCGCCGGAGCTACTATTGTACACTTGTGACAAGGAGGCAAACCCGAGTCACCATATCTCCTTCGTTCTCTCAACATACTGAGGTACAATGACTAGTCTTGAGGGTTTCCGTGTCAACTCGGATCTGAGTCGGCCAACTCATATCCAGTTATGGCCAACTCGGACTCGACTCGAGAATGAGTAAACTCAATTCAGTAACGAGTCAACATCGGGTATACTCAATTGAAAAGATTCAACTCGGGTAAAATAAAGCCAAATACATTTATGGAGATAGAAGGGTATGATGGGTACTTCTCCAGTTTTATTTTATTTTCCTACTTTTCTTTTTATTTTTCAGGTGGGGGCTTTTAATTATTTTAAGTTTTTCAGTCATTTTAATTTTACTATTTTTATTTCTTCACAAATAAGGGTCAGCTATTAAATGGGGTTTTTTGTTTGGTATTTAATAAGAATTCTCTCTGTCAATGCTTTTCTTCTGATAACCTGAGTTGGTAGAATTAGATTGATTTCAGATTTGATATCCAAAGAGACAAAGGAGAAATCCAAGTCAGAGTCGTTTAAACAACAGACTTTTGGCGATACTGTTTTTTCTGAGGAGTTATTCAGATTTGTAGACTTTGGTCCATTAGAGTGTTTTAAATCATTATATTGTTAAGTCAATTTAATTGATTTTTACAGCCTTTTGGAGCCAAGTTAGAGAGATTTCTACGCATTATAACTGATATTTATACACCGACAGAAAATATTTTTGGCAATTCAAACGACTGGTTTCAATTTCCTAGTTTAGGAAATGGTTATACGGGTTAAATGGGGATGAACCAGATGCTTAGCGGGGTGCTTTAATTTCTTCGTTTTGATTGCCTTGATGTTTGAGCGGAAGTGTGGATAAAACATTTAAAATGCGTATTATTTGATACTGCACTGTTTTGTTCCTGATGGTAGTCTCGGGTCGATTTATTGTGACTGCAGTATGGCAACACATTGTTTTAACTACTTATTCACGGGGCCTTCTTCACATTGCCACATAAGCTTTCTGTTTAGTATTGTAATATTTATTAGGGCTTATGTGTCATTCTCTTTCAGCCACTGAGAGTGTAGACTAGAATTTTATTTTAGTGCGCCTCAGTGTAATGGATTTATCCCACATCTCATGTAATCGTACATTGTGCAAATTGATCTTAATAGAAAAGGAAGGGAACCCTATAAACCCCGTCTTTGAGACGGTTCAAATTTTTAAAAAAAAGTGTAGATGAGTCTAGCCAATATCTCGCTGTAATAGTACTCTAGTTACATCTGATTAATGTAATATAAGGATTGAATTCTTCAATATTCTTTTGATGTATACAAATAAATAGATCATAGTATGACTGAAATTAACAAGTTATTATACTATACTATCGCCATCGTCCTTGAAACAATTAATGCAGTCGTATGAAAGTATGAATTAAGACAATAAAATAGGTTTCCACGCACATCTTTGACTTTGATGCATATCCCGATGTGGGATTTTGCTTCCATGCGGAAGCAATGAATTTCCACAGTAAAGCCCTATCCAGTTGAGGTGAAACTATTAGAGATGAATTGAAATTATTGAAAATTATTGAAACTGAGATGAGATTATAGGAGTTGAGCTGAAATTGTTAGAATTGAACTAAAATTATTATTGGAGATGAGGTGAGATTATTGGAATTGAACTAAGATGAAAGTAGCTAAAATACAGTGAAATTAGCCATCAAAATACAGCTATTTTTATTCTTTGTTGAAGCAATGAATTTCCACTAATTAATCATGCAAAAAAAAACAGCTAATCATGACGATAGTTAATGACTCCGAGGTGATAATAAAAAAAGTAACTAATAAAAAAATGGGGAGTTTGACTTTATTGCTCTATAAATTCTCCATCAATACAGGCTTATTAGAACACAACACATTTCCAAGAAACTAAGCTAGTTTGGTATTCATGGCAGCAATGGAAGAAGGCACCAGAATTCAGCCCGTATTTTCCACCCCAGAGTAAGCATATATCTCACGAGTTAGCTAATTAAATTATATATTATAAATGAATTAAGTTGCATGCATGCATATTAATATTAATAATGTTCGATTTTAATCTTTCTTATGGTTAATTTTCTTTGCAGATCAGAACACAAGAAGCCTACATCTCTCAGCCTGGGTGAAAGGCTTGGCGTAGACGATCTTCTATCTCTTAATGTCAGCGATCAGTGATTATTGTCAATTAATGATGCCTATTTAGCTCTAATTTTGTCACTTTTTTTAGAACAAGTGTTTCTGATTTGTTATGTACTTGTTATGCATAATGTAGGTTTGGAGAGCATCAATAGGGGAGCTTCTTGGCACGGCGATTTTCGTGTTCATGATTGACGTTGTAGTTATTTCTACCATTGAATCAGAAGCCAAGATGCCGAACTTAGTTCTATCAGTTCTCATTGCCATTCTCACCACGATTCTCTTGATCGCGATCTTTCCTGTTTCCGGGGCTCATATAAACCCCTTGATCTCATTTTCCGCTGCACTAGTAGGCATCATTTCAATATCCCGTGCCCTAGTTTATATCCTAGCTCAATGCTTAGGGGGTATTCTTGGGGCACTTGCCCTTAAGGCGGTGGTCAATGGCAAAATTGAGGATACATTCTCACTTGGTGGTTGCACTGTAAATGTCATCGCGCCAGGCCCAAATGGGACCATCACAATTGGGCTAGGAACGGGCCAAGCATTTTGGATCGAGGCTATATGTACCTTCATTTTCCTATTTGCCTCGGTGTCCATTGCTTACGACCATCGCCAAGCCAAGGCCCATGGGCTTCTCACTGTTTTTTCCATCATTGGTACTTTACTAGGGTTGCTCGTGTTCATCTCCACCACCGTGACGGCCACCAAGGGCTACGGAGGCGCTGGGATGAATCCGGCAAGGTGTTTTGGGCCGGCGGTGGTGAGAGGAGGCCATTTGTGGGATGGGCACTGGGTGTTTTGGGTTGGGCCTGCTTTCGGTTGTGCTGTATTTTATGTTTACACTAAAATTATACCGGCCCAACATTTTCACGCAGACGGATACAAACATGACTTTTTTGGTATAGTCCGGATTCTGACTACATCAAGGCGTTAACTATGCCAGAAGATAATGTGATTCATTACTTGTCAAATTGAAATTAATAATCATGCATTTAATTTGTAATTTCCCCACATATAATTGTGAAATTAGATGTTTGCACTTAGCGTTGATGTGAGATAATTCTGAATATTGTGATTTGTATTTTTATTTGTTTCTGTATAAGTGTGGTGTTTTCCCCCTCTACTGGTACTATTCTCTATTTGTATTTCTTTATTTAAAAAAACTTATCCCATTAATGGTGGAAAAGTTTGAGATTTCAACATTTCATATCAATTTGATTTGTCAAAAGCCTACATTAGAGTGATCAATACAACATATATCATATTGTCTCGTTTACACAAAAACACATAATATTAAATTTTAGGGGCAAAATACATTTCTAATTCTAACTTTTGTCTAAAAGTGTCAATATAACTCTGTAATTTAAGAAATTATCAATCTAACCCTAACTCATTACTAATTGAGTCAATCTAAACCTAACAGTTGGTCCAATTGTGTTGATATATCCAAACTCTCTAATTGTGACTTTGACCCAAGGAATTCAAGCATTGACCATAAAGTGAAATTATGAAAATACCCCTTATACTGAAACTGAAAATTTGATACCCATTATACTTCTTGTGACGTGGCAACTTATTGGCTCCGTCCACTGTCAAAGACCACCGCTGCTCAACCCCACTATCGGAAACACTAACTTGATACCACTCTAAACACCACCTCACCGCCGAACCCTAGCTTCACTGCACCACCACTCGTTCGACATCATCGCTTCCATCCTAAACACCACCACCGCCACTTCCTTCCTTAACACCACCGCTTCCTCCCTGACCCCACACCACCCTAAACACCACCACCATCGTCATAGTAGTTGAGAAATTGAGGAGGAAACAAAAGCGGAAGCGGCAGAGCACGATTCCCAAGATCTCACCGCCGCTGACCAAGTTCAGTCCCAAGACGCTAAAGACTCTGATGAAGGCCGACGAAAAGCTCGTCCTCCAGCTGAGGAAGAAACGGGTAAAAGAAAGAAAGGAAAATAGCGGAGGAAGAAATGAATATATAGGGCTATTTGGGGATATCCGTTTTTTCCTTTACTCTTTTTATTAAAATTCTGGGGCAAATTTGTCATTTCTTCATATTTCGATAAAACAAACGTTGACTAAAAAGTCAGTCAAGTCCAATGTTAGATTGACACTTTCTCAAATTGCAAAATTATATTGGCACTTTCAACCAAAAGGTAGGGTTATTTTAACACTCTTCTCTAAATTTTAAGCCATGACCTAAGTGATAATAAGTAATGTATATAGATGACTAGCGGTGTTTTGTGTTTCAATTTTATTCACACACTTTGCTGATGATTCTTAATGTATTTTGTAACATTTATTGTTACACATTTTTAAAAAAATAAATATATTTTGATGTTGACTCTTGATGTATTGTATAATATTGATTGTGTTAATGCGATTAAATCGTCATACATAGATTTTTTATGTTAGTGGTAGAAATGTACGTATTCGAGAAAGTAAATTTTTGGAAAAAACCCATCTTTTCATAGGCTTATAGAAATACGGGGTTTGATTATAATAATAAACAGGTAAAAGGTTTTAGTTGTAATATTAAAAATTTATTCTGACACGTGTAGTAATTATAAAGTTTATGACCCGATTAATGCAACTCAAAAATTATATCTTAATTTCTTTATGACATTTTATAAAGTTTATGACAATTTATAAAGTTTATGAATTAAAGGAAATAGCGCCAATGGAGAAGAAATGGCGTCGGTGGAAAAATGTCAATTGTGGTTCCCCAGAGCCAAGGCGTCGGAGTATCTCGACGGAACCCTCATCGGAGAATACAGGTTCGACCCGTTCGGTTTGGGCAAGCCCGCAAAGTACCTCCAGTTCGATCTGGACTCATTAGACTAGAACTTGGCGAAGAATTTCGGCGATGACATCGTGATGAGGACGGAGAAAGTGGAGGGTGAAGTCAACGGAGAAGAAATGGGAGAAGAAAGAGGGGAAATGGAGAGACTTAGGGTTAAGGGCATCAATGTCATTTCAAAAAATTTAATTATTTTTTCAGAGGGGGTAAAATAGTAATTTTACAGAACTTTGAAATTTGGGTTATAAATGCACTTTTCTCTAAATGATATTGTTTTTCCTATTTTGAATTGTGGAATCAAAGTTGACTGGAGCCGTAAATTTAGCCTTCACTAATTTACGATTTTAAAAGTTGTGATAATCATTTCTGATTTGGCTACGATACTGCAATTTCCGGAGGAGTCGGTAATGAATCGTAGAATCGAAGTTGATCCGTATTCTAATGACCATTTACGGCTCGACTACGATAATGCAATTCCAGAGTGAGCCGACAGTGATTTGTAGTCGAGATTTTGATAACCATTTCTGACCCTGTCTGGAGAACGTGTAATGCTGGATCGGGATTTGGTTGCATTTTAGTGACGAAGAGCGTCAGTGAGACTTTCCATTTCCTCTCCAATCCCATCTATTTCACTATGATCTTGTCCACAAACGAGAAGGGAAGATGAAGGATTGATGAACTTGTATAGTAAGAAAGTTCATGACTTCATGTTACAGACAACACTGGATCAGATATATGTGGACAACCTAAGGAAATTACAATTGAACTGCACATCATCTCAGGTCTCGTCTCCCTCTTCGAGATCTGATGAGTCCATTAGTTCTTACATAATCACATGCATGTCAGAAACGCAGGCCATTAAGAACCAGGAGCAGGAGCTTCCAGGAGGGTGGATGAAGAAGCAAGAGGCTCATGAACAACAGAATTCGTCGAAACTGAAATGGGATTGCCTTCCAACTGCAACATGATACTTCCCAGTACTTCTCCCAACATCTTCTTGAACTCTTCCTCTTTAACCGACTTCCCGTCATCCAAGTTCAACATCTTGAGCGCCTCGTTTATGATTCTGTCCATCTGCAAATGAAATCGTAAATTATATCGTATCCCTGGGTATGGTAGGTAATTTATTCCGGACTCGCTGCATCCCCAGTGTACCATATACAAATTGACTTGAAGTACTCTAGGCAAATGCTACTAGTACCTGAGCAACAGCACCAATGGGAGGTAAGCCAGACGAGGGAGCTAGAACATCAAGCGCGACGCGCAGATACTCTTTCGACAGTTTTCCATGGCGATCGCTGGGAACAGTTTTCAGGACAGAATCTAGAGTCTAAAACAGAAGAAAACAGTATGTGAACATAATGTGTAACTTCTAGGTTGGCTGAAATAAGGTTCCTACTTTGGTTGATTTTATACCTTATCCAGCTCAAATTTGTTGGACAACAATCTTCTGATTCCGCTACCATCAAATGTGTTCTCGCCATGTGCAACGATCACCGGCTGATCCTTAAGCAGCTTTACCACATTCTCTGCCACATTTTTGAATGCATTGAGAGACATCTCCTGCGAAAAGGGCTGCTGAGTGTTACCGATACAAGACTGCATTGCTGGTTCGATGACATTGCTCTTAACCTACAGCAAAACACAAAACCCGAAGTGCCTTAAATGTTACTCCTTAAACTGCTATCGAGATGTCCAACAACTTGCAAATGAGATTGAATTTTGCGTTCTTACCCAAGGATCTGAAACAGGAGGCACTCCTTGATCGACTGTAAGCTTCTCCAACACCTTGATGATGTAATCTTGGAGGGCTCCATCAGACCCTTGTACCTCAGAGAACATGGAAATCACCTCTGGTTCGAAACTCGGGCCTTTGAGAAATTCATCAAGATCATCGCCATCGATGCGAAGAATCACAATGGGATCCCTCTTCAGACCAGCTGCCATGCCTAGTAAAATGTCTGAAAGAACCACTTGAAACTCCTCCCTACTAACTTTTTCCTGCTTCCCGTGTGTGAACTCCTCGAGAACCTGAATCACAGCATCAAATCTATTGTAATGCAGAGTAGCTAACACATTGGAACCAAAAAAACCAAGCAAATTCGATAACATCTGACCTCTCAAAACTACATTACAGAAAATACATTACATTAGACAATACTCAGTAACTCATGTCACAGGAAAATTCTGTAGTCAACTAAAGGTTCAGTCATGCATTCAAGAGATGATCTACCTGTGAACTGGATCTAACAATTATAATGCATGACTGAGATCCTTTAACCAGATATAATAGTTATAATGCATGACTGAACATTCCATCAATGTAACCTTCAAAAATGGTTATGATGCATGAGTCCATGACTGAACATGTAACTTTCAGAAATGGTTATAATGCATGAATGAAATCCTAATCGTTGACAGAAAAGTGTCACGGGTCAAAGTTCAAACACTAGAAATATACGTCTATTCAGCCAATTAGACCAACTTCAGACTCCGATAGCATACTATAGGCTTGAACTTCTATCATTTAACAATTGGTACAATGTATCGGTGACCCATTATCCTTCAGAACTTTTACCATAAAGAGTTAAAAGACAAATTCTTGACCATATGAAAACTTGATTCTTGATGCATTATACTGATCAAAACCCCAACAAATGTGAACTCTTAACACAAACACACACTCACACTCTTGACCATATAAAAACTCGATTCTTGATGCATTACACTCATCAAAACCCCAAGAAACGAAAAGGGATTACAGTATGTAGCTAAAGAACCTCAGAGTAGATGTGATCAGACTCGGGAGAAGACCCCTGAGCAGGAAGCCCAAGCGCAGCGCCAATGTCCGCCACCGCCGGTTTGAGCTCCTTCACCGACAACTTCCCGTCGCAATCTCTGTCCAATTCCTCAAACTTATGATCCACGAAGCTTCTGAACACTGCCTTGTTCTCAACCAACTCCATTATATCCGAACCGTCCATCACCTGACCCCCGCTTTTCTTCTTCTCTTTTTCCATCTTTTTGCTCTTTCCCCGTGAGCTTCTTCTTCAGGTGGACTTCTCGCTGATCTGGGTACGTGACTGGAGGGAAAAGGGAAGGTGTTTTCTGTGGCATGGAGAATGGACAGATGGGGAGATGGTGACCGTTAGATGGGTTTGTCGGCCGCTGTGGGGACACGTGGAGGGGAGATTGCGTTTGAGGCACGGAAAAGAGGACACGTGGCAGGGGTGTTTAGGTTTGGGCTGCTAGCTAGTCCACAGAAAGGGAAGTGGGCTGTGGATTTGATGACTTTATCTCTAATTTTGACTTTTGGACCATTATAGTATTAAGTGTCAAGTGTGTGATGATGCTCTCAAGGTAGAAGTAGACAAAGGGCCTTCTTTTTTTTTTTTTTGAAGTGAAAATTTTTGCATTCAAATCTCAACTCAGACAACAAGGTAGTAAAAATTTCAAGGTGTCGGATGTATCATCAGCCACAGTTTTATTGGAAGACCTAGTTTGTAAGGGAACACGCGCATAATAACGGGGTGAATGACTATTTTAGCAAGTGACACTCGTTGGATATGATGCATCTATATTGTTACCATATTCAAAAAAATAAGTGTGATGATTATTTTTTGTGAAATTTTGTCGCTCATGAAATTCATGGGCACTGTCAAGTATTTTCAATTCTTTTAAAAGTTAAAATGTGATCTAGATTATTGAAGAAATATGTTAACACGTGTTGGGATTTGATTCCATTGAGTCTCACGGTCTCCTAGTTAAATATAGTTTTAACATTCTTTTATTTTAACAGTTTACTTAATGTAATTAAATTCAGTCGATTCAATTTAGATTAGATGAAAAGAAGTACTCCCCTCTGTTCAGCTAAGTTTGGAACATTTTTTAGTCAATTTTCTCAAGTCACATTAGACCATTAATAACTTTTGCTACATATGTTAATATCATGTAGAATTTTAATATTTGGAAAGTACATGTTACGAAGAATCCAACGATATCTCACGTGATAATATTACTACTTATATATTACATGAAATTTATGGTCAAACGTAACTTGAGAAAATTAATTAAAAAGTGTGTCAAACTTAGCTGAACGGAGGGAGTAGATTGGTTTACGGGTGATGTTACTACGCACAGTTTCCATTCCCATCTGATCATCCATAACACAGTCTTGGCCATCCAGGGCAGCTTCTGTGCCTTCATCATCCCGGGCAACATCAGCAACCAGCAGCAACTTCGCCCTGGCTTGGCTTAATCCTGCTCCTTAACCAATGAAGAGCAGTCCATGCAAGCCTTCCGGTTGGATGCTTCATCCACTCCCATCAATTCCATGGCCGAAAACCATGTCAAATTCATCCTCCTCTTCCTCATAATCCAGAGTGCTGTCGAGGCCAACACAGGAACCAATTTCCTCAACCCGCTCGTCCGTCTCCTCTCCGTCAGAAAGAATGTGTCTCCCCCATTCTTTCTTCTCGACAGAGTCCAGAGAGCAGTGGAGGACGGCGCACTCAGAGACCCGAACACCTTATCAACCCTAACCCTGAAACTGTCTTCCACACTCGGGATGCCCAATTTATGGATTTGGTGTTTTTACGTTCGCAGGGTGGGTAGAAGTCGAAGATAAAGAACTGAATGCCGACGGTAATTTTGTCATGTAATTTCACTACTCCCTCCGTCCCACGTCAAATTACACTACAAACATTATTATGTTGTTCAAGAATCTTAATATGTTTAACTACGTATTATAACGACAACTAAAAAATTGATATTTAGAAACTATTTGTTATGACGAATTCAACTATATCAAATACGATAATAATATTACTGTATCTATTCGAATATGCGGTCAAACTTTGATAGAGAAATGTTTAAAAAGCAAGTGTGCGGTTTGAGTTGAGACAGAGGGAGTATAAATTTTCACTTACGGCCTAATAAGATTTTAACAAGTGTTAAATTTAAGCTGAGAAAAACAATGATGTATTTAATTATAATTTTTAATCAAGACTTGTTAAAATTTGATTGAGCCCTCACCTTCCTACATATTTCCTTCGTATCTCTATTTGTGATACACTTACTTTATTAGCAAAAATATTTAAATGACATATTTTCTGTTTTTTTGCAAGATTCATTCAATTTCATTCACTAATTCTACTTTTAACTTTCTACATTCGATTTCATCCACTAACTTCCTCTACCTAAATGCAAACATCTATACATATCTATGGTGCCGCAATTCATTTTGTAGTCGCATTCTCCTTGCTTCAGTAAATGCAAATATCTAATTTTCGAAATAAAATGCTTGAGAAATTGAGGTGAAATTCAATCTACTTTCCTTCTACATTATTGCGTGAATTGTCCAACAACGACTTTTCTGCAACTGCTGCATTTACGGAAGAAACATACCGCAAAATCTCAAACAATTTATCCTGACCATAACTTGCAAATTGTTGCCATAGCACCACGGCCATTGACATACTCCTCTTCTTCAATTCCACCAAATACCCATCGATTTCCTTCTCGTGCTCTTCTACATATGGCTTGAGAAATAAATTATATGTGCGCACAGCCCCCTGAGAAATTAGTAGATATAAGTAAAACTAACTTTTTTCACGACTATTTATCAAATACTTAAAACGACCTGGCTTACAAGTGATCAGACATGCCAATTATAACAGAGAGTGAGAAATGCGTACTCTTGTTTTAGGATGCCACATGTAGATGAATAATGCCACCTTTGCTTCACCATATAAGGGTAACCTTAACAAATAAAGATGTCTTTAATTCAATTTAATTCAAAACATAAATAAAACCCTTTAACATCCAAAGATAGTATAAAACGTTTAGTTACCATGAGATGCAGATATCTCCAACTCTTTCGCATATGGTGAGGAGTGCGGCTATAATCCTAACCAAACACGGTGATGTTACATTAATCGATTCAAAGTACAGAAGAAGAGGAGGAAATTAAATGACGTATAAACAAAATTACCAGTATTGGCACCAAAATAAAAGTCGCTCAATCTCTCCATTCTCGTTTGATTCCAATGCTTTGTAACATTCATATCCTGGATATGCATATCCAAACACCATCCTGAAACAAAACCATCGCATAAACGTTCAATATGTTGACATTTTACTCGAACCACATAATTAAAAATAAAGGAGATATTTAGAAAAGAAAAAAAATACTATTAATCTGTATCTTACAGTAATGATCTTGTGAGCAATGAACCCAACATATTTTTACTCTCTGTAATTGAGATAATAATGGTTGTAATTTTGTCTAATCTAGCATATTAGTATGGGCAGTGGCGGAACCAGGAGCTCTGGTAAGGGATGGCTGAAAAAGAGAGTAAATTTTTTTTTGCACGCTTAATACAACAAAATTATAGCGAACAAAGTTCATGAAATCTGAACCAACATGCATTTTATTCAGATTAAACTTGATGATAATGTGGCAACAAACAACTTGCGCCTTCCAATTCTTTGAGGATATCACCACTTCAGCTTGTGGGGAAAGTACTGTAAAAACACAATCAGAATATCAGGCTGCAGTAAAAAAATCATATTTTTGATAGTGAGAATCAGAAATTTACCTTGTTGTTTAGAGAAAAATAATAAGGCTTGACTTCCTCCACATGAATCCTGACCTTACTCTTACTGTAAAGATCATATTTGCTGCATAGATACACACACATGAATATGTATCTTTTGGCATATCGGACAATGTAAAATTGAATAATGTAAGAACAATTCTTACTTGATTATATGGAGCCATTTCAGATTTTCAGCATCCTCTTCATTCATCATATGCTTGTATGCTCCACCCTTTTACAACCCTAATGGCTAAAGAAACCTCATTTGCAGTGATTTCTTCCTTGTTCTTACCGTAAAAGGAATGGAACCGGATGATGAACAATCCAGCATCTGGTAAGGCAGTCTTGTTGCCGATGACATCTGCAATTTATTTCAGAACACTGTGTTCATGTCGATTTTAAGAAATATATGAGACGGGTCATAAGGGAACAAACATAGCAACATTAAAAAAATGTTCATGCCAAGAAAGAAACAATAGAGCAGCAAGTTTGTAGATCTTGACAACAGATTGTTTTTTGCTCCAATTTTCTAATAACATATCCTACAGAATAACAATAAAGCTTATAGATCTAGACAAATAGTTACAAACAGAAGTTAAAACATCATCAACAAGCATTGAACTGAAACATATAAATGAGATTTAAAACAGAGATGCCAGTGGGAAATTGAAGTTGCAAATATCTACTAATTTGTCACCATTGAAGTTATATAGCCCCCAGGTTTCTTAATCAAATGTCAGAGAGTATAACAAGATACAAAAGTCATTACAATACTCTCCAATCTATCACATAAGAAACTCGCAGCACATTAAGGAACAATGCTCAATATTATAACAGTGACAAACTTTACTAAAGAGTTAATCCTTATTTAAAAAGGAAATGATCCCAATTTTAACTGCTAGCACACAAGAACAAGGAGTAATAACTCAGAGAGTCAGAGGCATATAGCTCATCAATGGCAAACAAAATAAAATTCACTTAATTAACATTACACGTTTTTTTAATGAGATATACTCTGTGAGGCCGGGGCTGAGCGGGGGCTTCTCTCGTGGCTCCCTTTGCCAAATTCATATGCTAAACAACACTTTTCAAAAGTTGTACTTCACCTCAAGTTTACACCGTTTAACTTTTAACAGTTACTTTCATACAATGATACCATGTAAAATGAATCAAAGAATAGCAATCACATTTGGACAAAACACTTCAAAAGATAAATAGGCAGATCATCAAATTTAATCAATACCAAATAGCAAAGATTAAATTTAAATCCTAGTATAATCCCCCTCAGAAAATTGCAACAAATGCATTCCGAGCGAGAAGATAAGAAGTTAACCCGGATTCATCAATTTAGCACAACTTTTGAGCTCTACAATCTTTGGCAAAAGAAACCGTAAAGCCTTCGATTTGTGCGTATGCAGAACGATTTAAGCAGAGTAATGAAACTGAAACACGAGATGGAGAATGTAAATCATACCTT
>JAULKK010000008.1:916128-940929 GCA_032355705.1 Rubia peregrina
TTTCAGAGTAACCATGATTTTCACCAGAAGCGAGAGAAGTCAGAATCATCATACACAAGAACGAACGGCTGGGCGTAACCATAATACGCATCCCAGTCATGAACATGAATAAATTCCAAGCAAAGAACACGAGCACAACAAAGAAGACACAAATGATGATGAAGAGGAAGCCAAATCTCCCAATGCAAATCAAGAAAATGAGAGGAAAGCTTTCACAAATTTTTTATAAGCGAATAAGGAACACATGTATAACCAGTTCCTAGCCACAATCAAGCCACAATCCCCAAAGAAAAACAAAAAAGTTAGTCAAAGGCATGAAAGATTTAATTACGAAGAGGAGTTAAGGGATATAATGTTAGAGGATGATACAGAACAGTCACCGTTAGCAACACATCTTCGTAATTTCAATATGCCAAAAGATTTCAAACCTCCGTTACACTTGAGAATCTATGATGGGACAACGGAGCCCAAGGAATTCTTATATTCCTATCAAAACAGTATGCGATATCATGATGCGGAAATTGAACTAGTCTGCAAAGCTTTCCTTATTTTCTTGTCTGGAACAAAAATTACATGGTATGACGACCTGCCAAGTGGAAGTATTCGGTCTTGGGCACATTTATTAGACTTGTTTTTGGGGGGCTTCTATGAGAAGCAAAAATTTAACAAAACGATAGTAGACTTAAACAACATAGCCCATCGAAGTGATGAAAGCCTAGAAGATTACCACAATAGGTTCGTTACTAAAAGTTTGCAAGTACGTGATCTATCATTCTAATCGTCACTAGGCGCATTCAAGGGGGTATGCAATTAGGAGAGTTTTACAAGAAGCTCACTAAGAACATGTCTGGGAACCTAAGAGAATTGTTGAAAATGATTGAAAAGCATGTGCAGACTGAAGACGAAAACAACCGCAAAATAGAGTACAAGCGAGGTGAAAAAGGATAGTGGAAGATCCACAATGGGGCTTTGTTAAAAAGGGGAAAAGGGAGTAACCCTTTCACAGGAAAAGATTTGGGGTGCAGATGGCAGTATTTCCAGAAACTCTTTTGACGAAGTCATGAAAGGAAATTTGGCAGGCGAACAGGGATTTGTTTCACGAACTTATGCCAATGATAACATCACCAGACAAACGGTCTAGGAAATATTATCGTGCATTTCACAAGGACTATGGACATGACATCGAATACTGTAGAGACTTGCAAAGACAAATAGAGGAGAATTTGCGAAATGGTTAGTTGAGACAATACAAAAAGAGGATGAAGGAAATTGCTACAACGAAGCCAGTAAAGCGGGTAACTCCATGGAAAAAAACCAATGTGCGGTGAATGCTCAAAGAAAGAATTAGAAAATGACAGCAGCGGTAGGTTACAGAGAGGAATTGGTGAATGATGCCCCATAAAAAGTAATTCTATCGATCCATGGATCAACGTAATCTCTATCTAACAATGCCCAAAAAGCTAAGGCTAGTTACTCCCCCTCACAAGAACCAACTAACAAAAGACTTTGTTGCAATGAGACGATAAGATTTAGCAAAAAGGATGCAGTTCCCAATGCTTCACCTCATAATGACTCGATGGTCATTATTGCTAAGATTGGAAACGTCATGGTTCACAAAGTATTCGTTGACCATGGGAGTGCAGTCAAAATTTTATTCGTTGATTGCCTTGACGAACTTGAATTCAAACAAACTGATTTGAAGAAGTCTACATCATCTTTTAGGCTTTACCGGATGAACGGAGACACCTTTGGGTAACATACAGCTTCCAGTAACCATAGGTGAAAATGGCAAAAATTGCACCATCATGTGTGACTTTGTTGTCATTGATGCACAAAGCCCATTCAACGCCATCATTGGTAGGCCTTGGATGAGCACAATGAAAGCGATATGGTCCCCATATCATTTAGTGGTGAAATTTCCAACTCCAATGTGAATCACAATGATACGAGGAAATCAGCAAACATCTAGGCAGTGCATGTTTATCGCAATGAGAGCATGAAGAAATGCTGAACAAAAAAATGTTAGCACCATCTTGGATAATGACTTACTCATGCAAGCGTATCCTCAAGTGGATCTCGGTGAGGAAACTGAAATTGTCATTTTGGACGGTGTGGACACTTTTAAATTCGTCAAATTAGGAAAATATCTTCAAAGCGAAGTGAAAGAAAAATTGACGGAAATTCTTTGAAGCCATAAAGATGCATTCACATGGATTATGCAGAACATGGGAGGAGTCAATCCAGACATAGCCACACACTCTCTAATTATCAACGATTCAATCAAGCCAATTAAGCAAAAGTAATGAAGACTCGCTAGTGATAGACAAAAAGCGATCGAAGAAGAGGTTAAAACATTGCTCCATAGTGGTATCCTAAAGGAAGTAATTTATCCGAAGTGGTTGCAAGATAAAGGATGTGCATAGACTTCATCGATCTGAACAAAGCATGTCCAAAAAACTGCTATCTGTTACCTAAAATTGACCAGTTGGTGGAAGCAATATCAGGATACGAAGTCTTAGTATTCTTAGATGCGTACAAAGGATACCACCAAATACTGATGAATCCAGGAGATGCAGAAAAGACAGCTTTCATAACAAGCTTTGGAGTATTTTTCTATGTGAAAATGTCATTCGGCCTAAAGAATGCTAACACGACATATCAAAGAGCAGCTGACACTGCATTTCACAATCAAATAGGATGAAATGTTGAAGCATATGTTGACGACTTGGTGATTAAAAGCAAAAAGGTGTGTCGGTTAATGTAGGATACGCTAAGCGCAATTGGCATGAAACTCAACCCTAAAAATACATAATTGGAGCAGGAACATGAAAGTTTTTGGGGTATAGAGTATCCTTCAAATGAATTGAAGCTAACATGGAAAAGATACAAGCAATAGTCGACCTCCCTCAATCGTGGACAGTCAAAGAAGTCAGGTGTTGATGGGATCCCTAGCATCACTTAGCAGGTTCATCTCGAAAGCTGCGGAAAAATATTTCCCAATGTTCAGCACCCTTAAAAGGGCTAAGAATTTAAACTGGAATGAGGAAAGTCAGAAAACGTATGAGTCACTGAAAGAACAGCTCCAAGCGTTGCTAACACTGAAGTCACTAATACTTGGAGAGACTCTATACCAGTACCTAGAAATTTCAAGAAAATTTGTTAATTTCGGTCTTGGTGTGCCAAGAAGGGCAAAGACAAGTGCCAGTACACTACATCAGTAGGATACTGCAAAGTGCAAAAATGGCGTACTTGCCAAACAAAAGATTAACTCTTGCATTAGTCTACTCAACAAAGAGACTGGAAAATTACTTTCAAAGTCACAAGATAGTTGTATATACCGACTACCCTGTCAAAAATATCTTGAGCAAGCCAGAATCCTCTGGAAGAACTAAATGGGCTCTTGAATTAATACATTATGAGATCCAATTTCAGCTGCGAACTGCAATGAAGGCTCAAGCCTTAGCAGATATCATCGCAAAATGACGAGCGTAGATACAAAAGAGGAAATCGCACCATAAAATCTTGGAATTGACAAAGAAAAATTTAAGTGGACAAACATCGTATGAGAATTGTTCGTTGATGGAGCGTCAGCAACAAATGTTGCAGTGTCGGATTGCTACTAGTAAATCCAGGTGGAGTAGGACATAAATACTCACTTCATTTCTATTTTCCACTCACAAACAAAGAAGCTGAATATAAAGCACTGTTACGTGGGTTGGACCTTACAATCAGAATAAAGGCCAAGAGCGTTAAGTGCTTTAGTGA
Organism: Rubia peregrina; assembly: GCA_032355705.1. Classification (NCBI taxonomy): domain Eukaryota; kingdom Viridiplantae; phylum Streptophyta; class Magnoliopsida; order Gentianales; family Rubiaceae; genus Rubia; species Rubia peregrina. Next base: position 919,894 of record JAULKK010000008.1, read on the forward strand.
TTCACAAATAGTTGTCCAACAAGTGAGTGGATATTATGAGGTGTGAGAGGAGAAGTTGATAAAGCATTTAAGGAGAGTTCGCCAGCTTATATGCCAACTTGAATACTTTGACATTCAACAAGTACCAAGGAACAAAAATACCAAGGCAGATGCCTTAAGTAAGCTAGCGATGATTGGTTTTGATTCTTTGCTGGGACATAACGATGTGAATATATAGATCATATCAATCAGAAGTACGATCACAACAATTGTGTCAACGATCCAGACAGAAGAAATGAACTGGATGATACCGTTAAGGGACTACTTCGAAATGGGAAAATTTCCAGCAGATAGAATCCATGCTAGAAAGATGGAATTAAGGCCGCACAACTACGTTTATGAGAGGAAATCTTATAAAAAAAAGTTTCCTATCTCTATGGATAAAGTGTGTGGGACCATCCCAAGCAAACTAAATCCTGAAAGAAGTTCACGAGAGACTATGTGGGACGCATCAAGGATATCGAACAATCGCGAAGAAGATAATTCGAGAAGGGTATTATTTGCCAATAATGTTTATCGATGTGCACAACTTCATGCTAAAGTGCAAAAGCTGCCAAATTAATGCATCAGTATTTCACAAGCCACATTCGTCAGTTTCAAAAAATGGGAAATTGATTTGGTGGGACTCCCTAAAGGAGCTGGTAATGCGAAGTTTCTAATCGTAGCGATTGACTACTTCACGAAATGGGTAGAAGTGAAGACATTGAGAAGATTCAGGGAAGAAGCAACAAGAAAGAAAAAAACACAGTTTCCGGTTCAGTGTAGCTCAAACAATTGTGACAGATAATGGTATGCAGTTCACAAGTGGAACCTTCATTGAGTGGTGCTCAAAATTTTGGATGGTGCAGAAATTCATGTCTGTAGCTCATTCCCAAGCTAATGGCCAAGTGGAGGTATCTAATAGAATGTTATCCCAAGGAATTAAAAAATGATTGGAAGGAAAGTGCACCGGATAGGTAAATGAGATAACCAATGCTTTATGGTCATACAGAACAACAATGCGAGAACCAACCAGAGAAACACCGTACAACCTAGTTTACGGTCATGAGGTATTAATACCAGTTGAAATTGGGAACTCAAGCCTTAGAGTGGAAAAAACAATGAAGGCAGCAATCCCGAAATGATGAGATTGGATTTGGATGAACTTGAGGAGAAAAGGCAACATGCAACGATCACAGAGGCAAAGTACAAAGAGAAGGTGGCCCGAGCATATAATGAGAATGTCAAGAAGACACAATTTTGATTTGGCGATCTCGTGCTACGGAAGAATGAGGCAAGTCAAACAGAAGAAAAATGAAAACTATGCCCAATGTGGGAAGACCCGTACAAGGTAACGAAAGCGCACCGATCTAACTGTTACAAGCTAGAAAGATTGGATAGAAGTAGCATCTCGAATAGTTGGCATGCGATCAACCTAAGGAAGTTCTATGATTAGATCCTTAGTAGGCGTTAGGAAGAGCTCAGTTGTACATGAGCCATGATATGATCATTGGCGGCCTTTTCATTGTTGCCATCATTGTTTATTTTCAAGAACGATATCATCGCGACCGTTTATAATCAATATCATAAAATGTATTTTGAGGAAACTCACCCATAGTACTGTTCATTTACATTTATACAATAACCACAGTAATACTAGCAAAAAGCGGCAAACCATAACACATCGCAAAGAGAACCAAATATCACATCTTACAACTGCAAATAAGTAAATAAGTAAATTTGTACAATTGCAACACTGACAGCTACAGACCTTGTCAAAGTACAAACAACGAAAACTAAAAAGTGACAAAAGCAAGAAATAGATCTTGCAGCTTTGCACAATATAGGTTTACAGCCTTAATATCTCAAGCTTAGATATTGCAAAAAGGCTCATGCACTTACAAAACGCGATAAAAGAAAGAAATAGATCTTGCGGCTTTGCACAATATAGGTTTACAACCTCAATCTTTCATGTTATAGATCTTGTAAAAAGAAGTACAATGGCATATATGCCTATGAAAAAAATGACAAAAGAAAGCGATAGAACTTGCAGATTCGCATAAATTAGGTTGTCACTCAAGCAATAGATATTGCAACTTCGCACCAACTAGATGTCAATACATCAAAGAAGTATTTGGTACCATAATTTCAGACTAGTGATCAGTAGTCCTCATCAGCAACTCAAGAAAAAAGCAAAAGAATATAGTGATGGCAATATCCAGTAAATACGACATGTTACACTAGTCATAAGTAAATGCAAGGTAACAAAAAATAAAAGAACAAACATAGTACTTTGATCGTTTGGAGAAGTAATTTATTACATCAAAGAAAACAAGTTATCAACACCTTGGTGCGTGAGATGGCCCAGCAGAAGAAGAACTACCAGAGCGGCGGGATTGCTCAGCTTGATATTCCTCCGATAAAATATGATCGTAGCACTATTTCATATACAATTAAGTAGGGTGATGGGTTCAACTGCTTAGCTGCATACGATCAAGATACTTCGCATAGTATGCTTTAAAGTCAGTTATAAGACTAAACTCTTCGCGAGCAAGTAGAATACTCATGACGTCCACGGTATCTTGATAACTTTTATTCAAAACCTCCAGGTTACGCATCTCCTCTTGTCGTTGAAGAATATGTGACCTAAAAAATTCAGATTCATAGTTAGATCCTATGGCGAGTGGAACCACGAGGCTCTATGAAAAGGGCCTTAAGTTTATCTTTGTAATAAACGTAAGCTTGTTCAAGCTTATGCACACACGAGTCAAGGCGGTCGCACTCAGAACGAAGGTGATCATTCTCACTACACAAGTGGGTATTGACAGTGAGTTGTTCATCAAACATGCTATGTCACACTGCAGAGCATGGCATAAAATGATCTAATAATTGGTCAATACTAAAAAAACTACTTATCTATGATTACAGCCTTTTGATGAGCCTCGCACGCTTTATTCATGGAAATTATGTTCAGTGTAAAATCCTTTCAACTCGCGAATATAGTCTTGTGAATTGATTATAGTATTCTTCCATCCAAGCTCCAAAGTGTTGATGCTCAGTAGCACATATTTGAGACGAACGCCAAATAACAACGCCCACTGTTGAATGCGACTGGAAAGGTTGAGCGAACGCACGTACATACCAACAGATTCAAGATCAACTACGCTGCAAATAATATCCTTTTCGAGGGATTCAATATTGTAACTGTCGAGTATAAATATACTACAAGGACAACTCATAAAAGGGGATGAAGGTGACAAAGAAGTAGGGACACGCCATCTTAAGACATAATGGAATAGATTCCAGAGTAGAAGTCCCAACACTTGAAAAATGATTGCAAGAAACAACTCAAAATATTCCTTGGATACGGAAGTAGTAGCCTCAACCAATCTAATACGGGGGCACGAATCAGTAGACATAAACTGGGGATGTCGTTCAGAGCGAACACTAGAACCCAACATATCAGGAAGATTTAAAAACTTACCGTTGATTGAAATATCAAATCCCTACATATGAATAAATATGAGGAATATATATAATTAGAGTTGGCATACAAAATTCACATCGAAGGCAGTAAATATAGTTAATATATATAAAGTATGATTATGCGTTACAGACATAAATCCGAATGGTCTTCAATTAAACCATAACTCTAAAATTAACTAACATTAGAATGAGAAGTAGGCTCATGCTGGATCATGAGAGAAGAATCCTCTTTGTTCGCATTCTGAGCAGAATTCTCCATGATTGTACTAACCTTTGGGTTAGAAGATGGCTTAGGGTCAAGAAAAGTGAATGAGAGGCTATCAAGATAATCGACTTGGCAACCTCGCAGCTCAGGAATATAAGGCAATGAGGGAAGACCAGCAAGATGCGATAGCAGGGAATAAGGATGTCTACCATCAGCAATTTTACTGATAAATTCAGCATTAAACACATTCTTGTACTACTCCAATATCTCCTCACTCTTAGCCAATGAAGGTAATTTCTTCTCCTTCATGGCAGGGTTCATCTTCCGCAGCTCCACCAAGGCCTCACACCAACCAACATTTCAAGCAGAACTAGAAACTTCTTCCATAAGGTTGAAGAAGGACTTAGTTTTTAAAAGACGGTCGGTGAGAACTTGAGAATAAGTAGGCAAAAAAGTGCCCTTAGTCCACATCTCTTCCAACTCAGAGCGGGGCTTACTGACTTCGTCTTCAACAGCCTGTGCATGCTTATTGGTAGCTTCAAGCGAGATTAATAGCCTTGCACTCCTTCTTTCTAACTTTATACTTCTCCAATAGCAAACCCTTCTCCTAGGAAAATTTAGCAACCTGTTCACCAGCTAGCCTCAGACTCTCACCAATCTTATGACATCCGTAAAAAAAGACTCAAACAAATATAACAATCCGATATCGTAATAAAAGCATACTAATATAAGAAAAAATCATTTTAAAACTATAACGAATATACCACAACCATCAATTCGAGTAGAGGAAATTTGGAAAAAGTGACAGTAACAGTCCCTTCTGCTAGCAAAGTACCACTTCATGGTGGATGCTTAGAATGGGAATGACTTGTACGACCATTTTTCTCCGAAGGCTCCATTGTAGTAGACGAACCACCATTCTTATTCTTTCTTTTTTTAATAATTTTTTTGGGCAATAGAGTTAGCATCAATTACAGGAACCTTTTCATCTTCTGGTACCCTGTCTTCAATTTGCGCTAATTGGGAATTCGCCTGAGCGAGGTTCTCCCATGAGACACCATCAGCACCAGTGTCATATGGAGGAACATATATATTCTCCATCACTTCAGGTTCATCGTCAGGGATGAACGACCTATCAATCTTGCGCACGTCTAGATCCATATCTACCATTCAACATACAATTTAAGTCAAGCAAACACACAAATACAATGGAGCAATACGAAAACAACAAGGGATAAAAATAACGCATGTGAAATATAGAAACTAGAAGATAGAAAAAAACAAATACCTTCTCTCTCAGATTCAGCATGGCATAGACCTATCGAGTGTTCGCCAAGTTTTAACAAAATCTCGGAATTATCATTAAGACGAACCCCTGGCTTACAAATTTTAGACTTGGGAACAATATAGTTCCAAGCCGGAAGGGTCTATTCACACTCATGATCCCGTTTACATTAAAAAAAATTGTACCACACACTGAAATACTAAGGAACCCAGTGACGAACTCAATAGTGGGAATGACGAGATAAAAAGTGAATTCATCGGATGAGTTTTTCACCTTACGAAGCTACGAAAGAAGTTAATTGAAAAAGGGACATTGGCTTGGGTACACACATAGTGGACACCCACAATGATCGCGATACCCTTAGGAAGAAACTGTGACAACGCGATTTGTTAAGATAGAAGCAAAACTATGACATGCTGAGGGAGGGGAAAAACAAGACCAAATTTGAGATAATCTAAATAACATGATATGTAACCATCCGGAGGAGTGCAAACACTCTCAAAGATAAGATAAGCTTTGAGCTCTAACGAAGACATGAAAGAAAATTAAATTTTAAATTTTCTCAGTAGGCGTTGGACAGAATGCTATTCATAGCGGCAAAAACATGTGGGATGATCGAAATCCTTCCCAGATTCAACATCATCAATCTAGACATCCTCTAGGAGTGAATCGGTATGATTAGGGGTAGACATTCAGGCACTAATCAGTCCTAAATTTGATATGAAAACCTTATTAATTAGAGCTACAAAATACAGACAGCATATTTCGGCAAAACTTAAGGAATCACACAGGTAATACTCCCGAGAAGACAACCGGATAACTTTTGGCCAAGCGTAAACAACAAAATTGGGTGAACAGAAACACCGCACAGAGTCACAATCGAGAAAAAAATGCCTTAAATGGGGAGAAAAATAAAGACATAGAAACTTACGATTTGAGAGGGCGGAAAACAATGATGCACATGAACAATAAGAAGGGATAAGGAAGATGAAAGACTGAGGCATTTGAAAAACCAGTAAAGTCCGATATTTAAATTAAGACACTGCAACATAAAAATAAAGGAGTTAAATTTGTCGAAAACATCATGATGGAATTTTTGACCCAAAAAGTATGTTACCTTTTACGGAATACAAGAAGGCGGCAGTATATGAATAGGTTATACACTGAACAATGAAAGAGTTAGGTCAGTAAATTCAAAGCATTTATAAGTTAAGCAAAGATAACGAAAAGTGAGAAATTCGGAACAACATAGCGAATAATGAGGAGAGAAACTCGGTTTAATGAAACAAGATCGTAATAGCCAAGTGTATTAGAAGTCCTAAATTTGAAGTATGAATCCAAATTCAAACCTAGATATTCCAAAATAATCGCAAGTGTAGCCAAGAAGCATGCAACAGTTCGCGAATACAATATAAGTTACTGTGATTACGAACATGTTAATATAGTTTAGGAAATAAACCGAACAACGGTTTGGACACATTCAACAACCATAGTCACCGCTTCACGTTTCATTGAGTTCATGGCTGGGGGGAGGGGGGGTTTATGGTGTATACCTAGCAAACAAACTAAACATTGTTGGCCTATTGGCCCAACCCAAAACTCAGCCATGAACTAGGCAAAGCGGAGCCATGTCCAAGAGACTCAGCCACAAACCGAGAAAGGTGAAACCACGTACAGGACTCAGTCACGAACCAGGATTATAGCAACCAGAATGCAACCCACGATTTGAAACCCTTGCAATGCGAAGCCATAATTGTAGTCTACTATAAATACAAGGAGAGCAACATTGGCTCAGATAAGTGCCACTAAATTGAGAAATACTAATTATGTAGAGGTAGGAACTGACTTGATCATCGAAACTCTTTCCCCAGAATCACTTTTCGGACTTTTCTCGCAGGTTCACACTTACAATACGATGATTACCAACCATCTTGCTTGACCGAGGACACCACATCAACCTTCTTCCTATAAGTATATAGAAAGACAGTGTTTAATTAAAAATAGAAATGTAAAAGGTTTTAGTTACAATATTACAAATTTATTATGTAACATGCAGTAGTTATAAGTTTATGATCCAATTAATGTAATCCAAAAATTGTATCTTTATTTCTACTAATTTACGATTTAAACCTTGGTATTTTCATAATTTATGGAAAAAATTGTCTTTTAAGAGACACACTCAATAAACTTATAGATGGATCAAATTTCCTATACTTCTTGGTAACAAGATTTAAAAAACAATTTCGAGTGCGAAGAAAAGTGAGAGCTTGTGCAGTGGGGCTTTTAGAGTGGTTTCAATTAGAACTGAAACCGGACTGAAACCACAAAACCCCATAGTGTAGATTTTAAATTGGTTCCAATTAATTGAAATCGGTGAGTGGTTTCCCCTAATTAAAACTGAAATGAAACTCACTTCGTTAGAAAACCAATGTGACTCAACACGGGCCATTTTCTTTCCCATCCAGGCCATGTTTCACCCGCTGATTGGGACATGTGGCAATCAGCAGCTGGGATTTGTTTTTTAAAAAAATGTGTTGACCTGATTGGGAGATGTGGCCCAATCACGTGAAGCCACGTGTCCCAACGGATTTTTAAAAAAAATGCATTTTAAAAATTAAAATTGGATTCTTTTTTAAACCGAAATAACATTTTTTTAAAATATGATTTTTGTTTGGAAAATTTTTGGGAAAAACTGTCTTTCCATAGATTTATGGAAAGAAGGAGATTAATTAATAAAATGTAAAAGGTCTTAGTTGTAATATTAAACATTTAATATGCAACGTAGTAGTTATAAAGTTTATAACTTTATTCATGCAACCCAAAAATTTTATTTTCATTTCTTCTAATTTACACTTTAAATATTGGTCTTTCCATTACTTATGAAAAAACAGTCTTTCACGAGACGAACTCAAACAAAAATTATCCAACCTTTTACTGTATATTTAAATAGACACGTAATTATAATATTATAACCTTTTACGTCATATTGTTGGATTAATCGTAACATAGATTTTTTAATATATTATTATGCATAGTCAATAATGCAGCCCATCCTGGTTCTGCCACTGGTCATAGTTATAGGTTTATGACCCGATCAATGCAACCCAGAAATTTTATCTTTATTTTTTCCTTAATTTTTTGATAAGTCATGAAAATGCTGTCGTTCATAGGCATATTCTTTCCCAAGAATTTGCATATTATATGTGTAATCAATGAAAATCTATTAAATATATGCCCAAAAACAGGAGATGATGTGGTAAATTTTTAACTGTAAAGTAGTTATTAAGAATACGTTGTAGTTAATATTTTCTCTGAAAAACTTGATAGTAATTTTTTAAAATTACTCTAAATAATTTACTTTCCGATCCTCATCTCCCTATTGTCAGAATAAATCAGTTAGATGATTAGATTTGATTTTATCTTATTGACTAGTCTAAGAGTTATATTAGGACTTGTCTACCTTTTGTTTTGTACTCTATTTATTCTCTTCATGATCAATAATAATGATCATGAGAAATCATTCTTTTAGGTATTAGGGCTCTGTTTAGCAGAGCTTAAGAACTACTTTGCTTGTGCTAAAATACAGCCTATTTTGAAAGCGAAAACTATTTTTGGGGGAAAACAGAAGATAGTCTCCCTCGCTTTTAAATTAAGTCAGTTTTTCTTATAAGCACAACTCTGTCAAACACACCCTAGGTGTGTAGATGAAAAGAAATACTCTGTATATACTAAACAATATAATAAGTATATGAAGTAGAGTCCGTCCCTTGAAAGACAGTTTTTTCATAAGTTATGAGAAGACCAAATTTTAAACTGTAAATTAGAAGAAATCAACATAAAAGCTACACTAAGTTAGATGTGAAATCAAAAACAAAACCGCTAAGAAGGGTGCAGTTCAAAAACGAGTTCGGAGGACAAATTATGAGCATCTTCCAATACGAAAACCCCCCAGATTTTTACTGGTTCTGTGGAATAGTTGGAAACTTGCTCAAAGATTATGACCATGGAGATTCATGGTCAAAATTATGTTCTTTCAAGTGCGACGGATTTATGGTGTTTGGTCAACGAAAAAGAAAGAAAAACGTAAGTTCGGTCAAATTTTGAAGAAACATACTTCATTCGTTCTAAAATAACGTAATTCAGTGGTTGAATAATTATATTATATTCAAGGAATATGAGAGAATATGTGGAAAAGTACTATATAAACTAATATATATTGTACATATAAAAATATGATTAGAGCGATGCTTGTTGATATTTAACTTATTAATTATTTATCGATGTGAAAGATAGTGTTGCAGGAGCTACAAATCTCGTTTCAACAAATAGATTTCTGAGAACAACAAATTGATTTTTCTATGAATTGTCCAAACGGAAAAATAAAATTGTTGACCTGGTCGGCAGGACATATACAAAAACTCAAAAAGGAGAATGATTATTGACCATCTCAATGTACAATTGGTGACAGTTATGCTATGTTTAGCAATTGATGATGACTGTTATGCTATTTTTAGCTGCCAAAGAGCTATAAATAAATTGCCTTAGGAAATAGTGAAATATGTTCCGATTAATATCAATATAATTAAGCACCAAATTAATAGGATATTGCAATGGCCCCTCAAGATCAATCTACATTTGTTATGAATGGTGGTACTGGCATCTACAGCTATACCAAGAACTCTCAATACCAGGTAAGTGGATCCATTTAGACCATGTTCTCTAGAGTTTATCTGCACTTCTGTTCATTTCACTTCAATTCAATTCAGTTCAATTTAGTTCAGTTCAGTTTATTAACATATTTACTTTCAGTTCAGTTCAATTCAATTTGAACCCGTTCAGTTAATTTCATATCAACTTAAGAGAATAGGGTCTTAATATGATTTTAAATTCGTCTACCATCTATTATAACCTTGAATCCGCAACTGATTTTTATACATTCTTTTCAAGAAAATAAGACCCTGATAGGAATTAGGGGAAATGTTTTAGTTTGATCCATTTTACAAGACGACGAAACTAATTCAATTTCTCGTTCCTATTCAATTTTTTCCCAGAAAGAAGGTGCTAATGCTGTCCATCAATTGATCAAAGAAGCAATCAGTGAGAAATTGGACACAAAAATTCTGGCATATGCCTCCAAAAACAGATTTTCTTTAATAGATTTAGGTTGTTCAGTCGGACCAAACACTTTCTTCAACATGCAAACAATCATAGAAGCCATACAAACAAAGCATAACAATTTTCTTGAATTCCAAGTCTTCTTCAATGACCACCTCTCCAATGATTTCAACACTCTCTTCTCCAATCTACCTCCAGAGCGCCAGTATTTCGCAGCCGGCGCTCCCGGGTCTTTCTACCACCAGCTTTTCCCGGCATCCTCAATCCACTTCGCGTACTCATCTTATTCGCTCCCGTGGCTCACGAGGGTGCCGGAAAAGTTGGTGGAGGGCACCAAGTTTCAGAGCATGGGTGCCTCCGAAGAGGCTCGGGCTGCATATGCAGATCAGTTTGAAAACGATATGGAAAGTTTCTTGAATGCAAGAGGGAGGGAGATTGTTCAAGGTGGGATGATGGTTATAGTCACTCCTGGTGTCCCTGATGGGGTGGATTCTTCCAGCATTTTTTCGGCCATTTTGTTCAACTATGTTGAATCCACTCTAGTGGATATGATGAACGAGGTAATTAATCATTTTTTAGTTGTTACTCGTACATTAGTTTTTTAATAGCTGATGAAATTATATTCTTTTTTAGATTTTGTGTGAGCATTAATCTTATTATTTGGGAACTAAAAATGTCACTACCATAATATTTTCCTGTTGTGATGCTTTTTGGAATACTAGTGACACTTAAAAGTGTTGGGAAAATTAATAGTGACGTTTATGAAAGTGTCTCTATTCAGCATGTCACTAAAATGTTGTGACGCGATAAAGTGTCCTTATATTATTGTGACATGTTGATACGTAGTAGTTTGGTTTAGTGACATATACTCATGTTAGTAAAATTTAGTGACACATAAAGGCGAAGTAAATTTTGTGACACTTCTCTCAAAATATTGTGACGTGTTGATATCGTTAGGAAAGAATTTTCAATTTTCATCTCTCAAAATAGTATGAATCTTTTTCTTTGTTAGTATTACAAACTAAGACTAATGTAATATTTTAAAAGTGTTGCATTAGGTGCTAAAAAAATGTTAAGTTGGATCAATTGTAACACTTTTACAAGTATTACCTTAGGTGATGTTGCATTAGATCTAACGCACAACTTTTCATTTAGGTACCATTTTCCAAAGATTTAAGTAACACTTTATAATGTACCGTAACATATTGATAAGTGTTGCTAAAAATGTATTGCGATAGATCTAATTTGTAGTCGCGTGTTTACAGGGGATCCTCGACGAAATCCTAGTTCACTCATTCAACATGCCAGTCTATTGCCCATCTCCCAAGGAAATAGGTGCTCATGTGGAGAAAAATGGGTGCTTCACCATTGAAAGAATGGAAATGACAAAACCAGCATCCTCCAAAAATCATGACCAAATTGGTGCAGAAAAGCTGATGATGCATGTTAGGGCTGCATTTGAAGGAGTTTTCACCAAACACTTTGGAAGTGCTGTGGTAGATGACATATTTCAGAGGACATTGAAGAAAAGTGAAGCACTTTCTTTGAGTTTACAATCAGCTTACACAGGTGGCACAGAGCTGTTTGTTGTTCTTAAGAGAAAATGAGGTCAATTAATTATTAGTAATAACAAGAGAGTTGTTAATTGATTTCTTGTTAAAGAATGTATGAATATTTTATGTTCCCTTTAATTTGGTCGTAAGGATATGTTATTTTCTGTTTAGCTGTCTTTCAGTTTAGTTCAATAAAAATTTGATATTGTTTAACTTAGTTTATTTATTATTTATTATTATTCACTTTTAGCACAGTTCAATAATAATGCAGGTTGACAGAATGAATGGACACTAAGTGTACGCATTTGCTTACAACGAACAATTTATTATAGAGAAAAAAATGGTTGGTCGATATTACAAAATCCACATCCAAATTAACTAAGTAGAGGAAATCTCCTGACAGGTGACCTATCTTAAATATGGATAGTTCACTGTATTTTTATCTATACACTGTATTTGTTAAATTATATACTAAATTTGAAAATAATTTTTTTATATATATTCACATTCCATAAATATTATTACTTGTTTTAAATTATAAAAAAATATTTAAATTTTATAAAAATTTATAACTTTTAATGTAAAATGTCATGGATAGCCCTCGTTTATTGAAACTTTTTCAGTTAAGATTCATGTCATAATAATGAATATATATGTCACAGTCGGTAAGAATTACCAATAAAATCAAGTTTAAGTGATTGAATCACCTAATTGAGAACTAGCAAATCACACTTAAACATCACACAATAAACATGCAACATCACGAAAATACAAATTCATCTTCGATGGTACAACCGCTAATTGCACAACTGCATCTTACAGTTAGAGCACAAATAACCCCAAAAGAAAAAAAACAAATTACATTACTACATTATTTTATATATATATATACACACTCTTCTCTTCTAGGCATTGCTAATTATTTAATTTTAAAAATTTTATTAATTAACATGCAAGTTTTATTAATAAAGTCAACCAATTCAAGATGTGAAAAAAGAACTTCCAATCAAGTTTCATGATCATGAATCTTACAAGTTGCAAAAATATTCTCTTCTAGGCATTGCTAATTATTTAATTTTAAAATTTGTATTAATTACCATGCAAGTTTAAAAATAAAGTCCACCAATTCAATTCAAGACAGTATGAAAAAATAATTTCCAATCAATTAAGTTCCATGATCATGAATCTTACAAGTTGCAAAAATATTCAATGCAGTAACATGCTCTTGGCCATTCTGCATGTGGAGTGTGCATAGTCAAAATAGAAGCAATAAGATCGAGGTTTTGACTTCGCATTTTATTTTTTCGAAATTGTCTTTGTATTCGTGCATCTTGTAGAAAGATACTACTCTTTCCGACCCATCATAAATTGCATAAAATTTTATTTATGACATACAATAAATTTATTTGACTGTAAATATATGTAACTACGTATAATAACAACACATAAAAAATTAATAATTAGAAACTACATGTTACAATGAATCTAACAAAATCTCGATAATATTATTAGTCATATACATATTCAAATATATGGTCAAAATTCGACAATGTAAACCAGATGACGAAGAACTTAAGTTTGATTAAATAAAATTTCATGATGTCAACGGTCGCTATCTGATGCATCTCCCCTTGTTAGGTAGTCTATTTAAGTGAAGAGATCACCTCTCAGCAAAATTCACAAACACAAACGAAATTCCGTTGAAATATAGTGTATACTTAGAATTATGGCTAGGTTTTGCATGACAATGGCATATCTGCTATTGGCACTTCTCCTCTTCAATGGAGCACTGCTATCTGCGCAAGCACAACTAAGCTGTGGGGATGTATGTTTGGTGGATTACGACCGGTGTATGACCAGTTGTCGACCGGAAGAAACTGAAAATTACGGGGCCTGCGTTCAACATTGCGAGGCTGAGGACGTGGCTTGTAACCGGAGCTGCAGCCCATGTCCTTGATGATCAAAGCAGAAGAAAGAAATAATCCTGGAAAGAAGATCCGAATTGCCGAGCCTTGTTAATAAGTGGTATCCTACAACTTTAACTAAATTAATTTGATGTGTTTGTCCATGTACTTCTCTCTTGATGCATTTGCAATGAATCTCCTGTGCTTTTGTGTTCACTTTGAAGGCCACTTCCAAAAATCATAATATGTGTCTAGAGTGTATTAAAGTAGATAGCGGTGATTGAACCGTTGTTTAAGAAATCTCACAAAAATATTCACTAAAAACTACTCTCCTTGTCCCAAGATTAATGTCACAGTTGTTTTTTCACGATCTTCAGTGATCATGTTTGATCGTTAATATCTCTAGTTACATATAATACTTCTGCATACTTAAAATTAAAATAGATACTAAGATGAATATAACAAGATCTACATGATACTTTTATTGTGATTAATGTTGGGATGGTATTTTAAGGCATTTTCGAGGGCATTTCTGAAGAAAGAAGTGCCTTTAGAATTTTCACTTCCGATGTTGGTAGCTATCTTGGAAATGTCTCTAAATCTGCACTAAAGCAGATAGCAACCGTATAAGAATTCATTAAAAAAATTATGCACTAAAACTACTATTTTAAGGAACGTCTGAGGCATTTCGTTTCGAATTTGGAACTTGTTTCTGGAGTGTACTAAAGTAAGAAACCTTAAAAAAATATTCTACCTTATAATGGAGTGCAGTCATTTCTCCTTTCATTCTTCCATTTTTCCTTCTTCTCCACCTCCTTCCCTAAATCTAACAGTACTTCCTCCTTTTAGTTTAAATGTGAATCCCTTGCACCAACTTCAATATGAAGAAGGTATGGTGGTAAACTTCATATCGTCGTGGTATCTGTTCTGAGTTTCTTAATGATAAACAAGTCTGTCAATTTTGATGTATTTTAATGTTCAAGGTGGATTGATGATTGTGTGAATGTTTATTATAATGAGTTTAATTGTAGGTGAATTTGATATGAGTGTAAGAGATTAAGATGAATGTTGATTTGTGTTTATATGAAGAATAAAACGATATAGTAGATCTGAGTTTTCTGGTTTCAGCAGAACTAGAAAGTCCAGATTTTTTCTATAAACTTTCGAGGCCAGTTTCGAAACCATAATTAGTATTAGAATTATTTTTATGATCTTGGAACAATACACAGAGGTTTAAAAACAAGATTCCACGACGCTCGAAAAGGCCATGGAAGGAACCAATGAATGGCGGTTGTGGAACCGCCATCTAATAACACACATTTTGCAGCGGTGTCCGTAACGGCGGTCTTCTAATGCTCTTTCTCACTACTGTAAATGCCCATGTTTTGGGCCAGTGAACAATCTAAAACTCAAAGCTTAAAAGTGTTAGGGATTAAATTAAACTTTTCTCAACATCCGGGTCGGACGAGCCAAGGATCTCGACTCAATATCAGGTACCAATATTATTGCAGTGATTTAATGAAACAAAGAATAAATTTAACACAACAGCCAAATAAAATGAAAGTCAATTAAGTAGCTTCATTAGACAAAGATCAGCCGAGAATCACGTTACATGGGGCAAAGACACATCCATGGCAAGTTCATTAAGGAAATAATTCAAAGAAGAGCACATACAAAGACACATCAAGCATACAAGCACGCATGTGGGCGTTTTATTGATTAATTTAAACCCAAGCAACCGACGAAATACAAAAACATTTAAAACACACCCCCCCCCCAAATTCATGTATAGTGGTTTTTCTTACCTTGCATCAACCAGTTCCAACAATACTTATTGCCATTAATAACTATGTAGCACCGAGTCTAGAACGGGTACCTAAACGGAAACGGGAGTGGGGACAGGAAACAGAAAAATTGAAAATTTATAGATACGGGTACGACAAGGGTATAGATAAAACATACTAATAAAAATATATATATATATATATAATATTCAAAGTTATCCAAATAATTAAAACAACAAACAAGGAAATTTCCCTATTATGCTATTATGCTATAACCTATATATAAGGATAGATGTAAAAGTTGACCCAAATATTTCAAACAGCAAACCAAGGAACTAGGTCGATTCACAAAAATGGACGACTCACAAAAATAGAGCATGGCTGAGATCTATAGCAGAAACTAAAAACAAATCACAATAAAACCAACACAAAAACAAAAGGCAGAGCACGTAACTCAACCAGACAAATGTTTAATCTGTCCCCAATACTTTTCCTCTATCAAGTCAAGTGTTTAAAAATTGGTCAGCCGTATTTGGTGTTCAGGGACGTTCGAGGGACGTCCCCAAGGCATTTCCGTCCCTGTCCCCATCCCCAATCGGAATCTTCACCTTGATAGTCGTACTCGTGCAACTTGGATTAGTACTTGATCAATTAAAATCGGACGTGGTGAATTGAGTTTTGATTTTGTGGTTAATTCACCATCTATATATATAGATTTTCAAGTAATCCCTCCGTCCCAGGCAATTATGCACACTCTCCTTTTTAAGTTGTCCCAAGCAATTCTACACATTTTCCCTTTAAAGAAAGTTTCAGCGTGTCATATCACACAACAACCTCTAAAATTTTGAAAATTTACTCAAATCTTCTCAAACTCATTTCTCCATCCATATAGATCTGCTCAACCCTTTTCTTCACCGCTTCATAGCCACACCCAACCCCAAATAAATCACCGTTATATCTCATCTAACTTCAAACTCCAGACCAACCATCAATTAATTTCAAAGCAATCAAAATCTGCTCAAAAATTTCAAAAAGAAACACACACAAGGAAGAAAAGACTTGTATTTTTTTTGCTTCTTCTTCTTTGTCGGTTGTTCATATGGAAGCAAGGAGTTGCAACTTGGAGGTGGGCTTCCCAAACCATTCCGGTACAACGAATCTGGCTTTCTAACTCGGTAAATCCGGCAATGGGGAAGAAGACAATTTTTGAAATGCTTTCTTAGGTGATTGAGAGGGCTTCTTGGGTTGTTCTTTAGAAGTATTAAACGTGGGAAGGTGAGTTGAGGAAGGCAGGTTGATGGCAGAGAGGTGAGTTGAGCATTGAAGACGGAGAGGTGAGTTGAGGAAGACATGTGGGAGAAGGGTGTTTTGGACTTTTTCCATCATCAAAATAAACTCAACTCTTTCTCTAGAGAGAGAAAGGGTTGGGACAGAGGGAGTAACATATTTGTTATAAATTCAAATTATAGAGAAATTCCTAAATTGAGATTAACAGATGATGTGAAAATGTATTGGTGGTCCATGAAAGTTAATCGTGGTGGTTCAATTTTCGATAGTGGCGATTCGTTGATGGACCGTGCAACAAATGAGTGCTCTCATGAGAGTGTTCCCAACTATTCAAGTGAATGGGGAAATTATTCCTCTTGCGCAACACATGATAACAAAAATGAAAATAGGAAAAGAGAACAATGATTTAACGTACGTGATTTACCGAACGTAATGGCTATTTTCACGAACATATTCAGATTTTAATACCACAATGGATTAAACAAAATACAAACTCATAGGGGTAATTTTTAATACCAGAGCATATGTTTACAAAACTCACACCTAACATTCTAACTCTCTGTATATAAGACGTACTACTTGAAGAATTGAGAATAATGTTGTTGCTACAAAGCACCCAGCTTACTTTCCCATTATCAAATATAAAAATACCCAACAAATAATGTCATCAGCAAGAAAATCATGTCATAGGTCCAGATCAGTATTTTCAATGCTGGGTTGTTCGGGAACGAAGTTATCTGTCCAGAAAATTAGTTCATGGTTCCGGTTTTGATGTGTACATGGTACGTACCATGCTTTAGGTCAATGAGAACGGCACGTGGGACGAACTATTCGCTTCGCAGGTAGCCCCATTGTAGCATACATTCACGCGCTCTATCCACAAACTGCTGTCGTCTTTGACCCGTTTTATCTTACAACTCAAAAATATATGATGGAGGGCGAATGACGGCAAAATTGAAGAAGCGATGGATCGCCGTAAAAGTTTGATACGATTTTGATTGTAACTTTTGCGTTCGGGGTCAAAATCAGGCGAGGCCGGATGCGTTGGAACCGTCTCGACGAGACGATCAGGATTCCCTCCAAAGGCGGGAACAGTGGTCATAATCGTCATTTGAGGTCGTTTAAGGTCTCAAAACTGCAATTTACTATTTTTAGTGTTTTTCTGATTTCCTTTTTATTTCGGAAATTAATTCTGAAATTTTTTTTATTATTATTTCCGGGATTTTTCCTCTTAGTACTTAAAGACTTCTTGTTCGGATATTTTTATTCATTCATACTAATATTTTTCGAGATTGTTTTCTTTCTCTGGTGGATTCCAGAACCAAAACCTAGAGTTTATGCTTGGAGCCCTTAATTGTTCTTCAAGATTCGTGCTTCCAGATCTCTTTAATTTTCTGACTGCGTCAATATCAGTATTTTTACCCGTGAGTTATCACCATTTTACTTTAAATTTCATATCAGTCACATTGTCTCATTATAAATTATGGTGCGACGGTCTCACATGAGTCTTTCTCAAGTGTCAATATAACACTCTAGTATTCGAAAGTGTCAATATGGCTATAGATTATCTGTGAAAGTGCAAAACTAATCAATCCGGCAAAATTTTCCAATATTCTATGATATGAATCTTTTACCTCTCTCTATAAAAAAAGAAAATTTGAAGATACAAAATGACTATGATGCCCTCTCTAAACCCTAAATCCAACTCCTAGCCCTTGTTCTCTTCTTCTTCTCTCCCGTCGACATTCTTCTTTTCTTCTTTTTCTCTCCCATTATTGTCTCCCCACCGACCTTTTTCTATCTTCTTCTACCGACCTTCAACATCGAATCGGTGCTGTGGTTCTCTTCTTCCCCTAACCTCTGACATCGAATCCAGTTGCTCGTGTGGTTGTGTAGCGTCGAATAGGCAGGGTTAGGGCTAGGAATCGGGTTGTGCGATTATGTGCACCGAATCGGGATGGGCGCTAGGAAAGGAACTGTCGGAGTGGGGTTGGGGCTGACAGAGGAACTTTTGGAGGGAGGTGATAAAGGAGAAGTCTGGCAGCAGTTATGAGTGGAGTGGGAAGGAAGATGCATAGAATGAGGCGGCGCCGGCAGGAGAGGGGAGGACAGGTGGAGATCGAAGATGATGTGTTGGGCGTCGGAGATTGGAGGATCGAAAGAAATCAGAGATGGTGGTGGAGGAGAAGACGTTGGGCTTGGGTGGAGGAGAAAATGCTAATTTTGGATGGAAAGAAGGGGCACGATAGCGCGACGGTAGCGCAGCGTTGGCGTGGCATAGAGCAACAACAGTAGGTAAGGGTAAAATAGTTCACACGATTTAAACTTTTGGTCTGATGGACATTTTGATCATTCAAAGTGTTGTCAACGACGTCTATGTCAAGGTCAACACCGGAAGTTTCACCTTAGTGTTATATTGACGCTCTCATTAAATAATAAGAGTTGTTTTTTATTTTCAAAAAATTAATGGTTATATTAACATTTTCGCAATTATATATAGGGTTATATTGTTATATAACCATAATATTTAAGGACTTTTGTAATAGAATAGGGTTTAGCAAATGCACTTATAACCCTGAGATAATTCAAAATACAAAAACAGCCCTAATTACTTTACATAAGTGTAACTATAACCCTAAAGACTATATTCTAGCATTGACTGATCATTTCTGGCCATTGACCAACCAGAAAAGACCAAAATGCCCTTTCAGCCTAATACAAAAATTTGAAAGACAAAAATGCCCTTTGCAACCCCCCTTCTACCACCACTGCCACTGCTCCATCACCCTCGCTCCCGTTCCAACAGGGCCATCACCAGGTCATCGCTGCGCCACCAGACCCACCACCAACCAATCCCCGCCACCCAGCCCCAGCCACCCAGCTCGAGCCAGTGCCACCTCCTCTGTCGTGTCGAGCTAGAGGCGAGTCCGCCACCTAAGCCCACCATCACCGATCTTCCCTCCTCCTCCTCCTCTGCCACCTAAACCCACCACCCCTCGAAACCCTAGCCCTACCGCCCTGCCACAATCACCTTTTATTTTACCCTATCACTACCACACAATTTTCGCTGCCTCCTCCGTCGCCGCACCTCCGCAATATCTTCTCTGCTTGCCTTTCCATAATCACCGCCCCCGTTTGTGCTTCTCCGTCGCCTGCCTTCAGCAATCACCACACCTAACCCTGCCTGCGACGCCAATTCCCGCAACCAAGCCCTATTGAAACCCTAGCCCACCCGCCACATAGCCCTTGTCCGCCTCTTGTGCTGCCACCTCTACCTATCTACCTGGCCACCACCCTACACTCAATCCCACTTTGCCGTTGCCTGATGCCATTTCAGACCGAAGTTGGATTCAACCCGAAGAAGAAAATAGTAAGATAGTTTATATTTGTGTGTTAGGAAAAAATAATTTTTATAGGCTTAAATTTTCTTTTAAATAAAATCCAGCATCAAATTGTCAAAAAGGATAAATTTGCTTGCACACTAACTACGATTATATTTGCACTTTCAATCATCACAGGTTATATTTTCACTTATATAAATTAGGTAAGGTTATATTTACATTTTCATCCCATAGTTTAGAATTAGAAGAAAAGAGCATGGATGGAAACCATGTTAAAGACAAGTTCAGTGCTTACAATAAATTGTTGAGACAGGGCAGGTAACTTGTCTTAATTGCTTTGCATGAGAACCTTTGAGCTGACAATATGCGATTTAATTAAAATACCTGCCTTGTCAATAGTGTTCAGTAGCAAACCATTTATTAGATTAGTATCTTGCTGTATTAAAGTTGTTATGTTTATTAGCAGTGCATGTGATCTTCTTTCTACTATGCCTTGTTCTGTCAAAAGCCACCTGCCTCCCTTTTTCTCTTAAGCCATAGAGTTGTGTTTTGGAGTGATAAAAGAAAGATAACTAGATTATAGTTGGAGCTTCTGAAGCATGCATGGATAAGAAAATAGAAAGTCCTACACAAAGCTTAACGTGTGTGTGCTACTTATTAATATTACTATTTTTCACTATGCAATTCTTCTAAGTTCAGTTTTGATGCCAACATCTTTATAATACTCAACATGAGTAATATGTTTGATCTAGATTGAAAGACTGCATTGAGACGCTTGAAGAGATGGAAAGTACGGGTTTATTGGATATGCAAAATGTAAGAGTTCTTGGAATCATCTCATCAACATTTCTTCTGCCCTGTATATCTTCATCATTGTAACCTGTGCCATACAAATCTTTCAGATTTATCATGCCAGATTTTTTCAATCTTGCAAAAAGCAAAAAGCTGTCAAAGAGGCTTTTCGGTTCACAAAGCTTATCCCAAATCCAACTCTCAGCACATTCAATATGCTTATGTCTGTCTGTGCCAGCTCTCAGGATTTGGAGGGTGAATATTTT
>JAULKK010000008.1:1043079-1053386 GCA_032355705.1 Rubia peregrina
TTTGAACCATCTGTAGTGACGTGCCTGTTAATAACCGAAACTGTTAAATGGCTGATTTAGTCTTAGTTGTTGCAATATTATGAGTTGCTATGGTCATAAGATGAGTTGCTGATAATGCCGTATATGTATGAATTCAGTATAGATCTCGATACATGAAAAACAGTTTTGCATTTCATCTCAAACTCTTTACCTGTTTAGATCCTCGCAAACCTTACGGGCTTTCTTAGCATTGTTGGTGGCCTTTCTCTTTTTCTGAACCCGCGATCTGGCTATTTTTGGTGGAATCGCTGTTATGGGAATGGCTTCGGTTATGTGGACTATCGGGGGGTTCACTTCATTATCAAAGCTGTAACCTAAAGCGTCCTTGAAAGCGCTTTCTTGGAACCAGAGGGCTGCAAGGGCATTGTCACGTTCACGAAGGGCTTTCTCCCGCTCAGAGATAGCCGCGTTTCTCTGCTGTATTGCTGCATCTCTTTCAGCTATGGCTGCCATCTTTTCTGATTGTGCCCTGTCCCTCTCTTCCATTGCAGCATCTCTTTCAGCTAACAGCATGCTGATCTTTGTACTCATGAGCAACATGTTTTGATCCCTAATTTGATATTGAGGGATTCCGCTCCACTGCATCAATGAAAGAGTTAACATAAGAATCAGCATGAAATAGTGTTTCATCTCAAGCAAAAAATCAGTCACTTTCTTACCAGGGCGTGGCCGCCTTTGATATAATCAGTTCTTTGTCTCCTGCTTTCTCTTTGCCCGCTATCATCCATAGTTGAACTCAATTAACGAACTAGTATAGTTTATTAAGACCATGCACCTCAAACACCACCTTTACCAATTAAAGACTTGGTTCCTGTACCATAGCCAAATCAACATTATTCATGGAATATAATCAAGCGGACGTATAAAGTTTGGCTCTTTCCATTTACTACAGTTAACAGATCAAAAGTAACCGATCATTCATATACATTAGCTGCCAAGTCCTTAATGCTTTCTCCCCAATTTTCAGCCCTGAAGGACAAAGCTAGACAAATTCCAAAAACAAAAAACACTATAGATCAACTAGCAAAAAGCAACCGAATAAGTAATATCAGCATCATTAACTCCATTTAAAAGTTCAAATTAATGGATCGAGGTTCAAAGTCTGAAAGTCGACGAAGAACCATATTCGACTGAGGTGAAAAAAACCCATAGTTGACTGAGAACCATAATCATGGAAGGCGACTGAGGTGAAAAAAATGATAAGTGACCTGTGTCTATATAAGTCCTAACTCCTATGACTAGAGAAACTCCTTCACTTTCAGATAAGCAAAAGGCCAAATACTCTTGCACTTTAAACATATCTCAAACGGCGGGCAAGTGTAGGGTCATTGCAATCAGATAGCACCTACATACTTCCAAATTTTGCTCCAACTAAGCATTGTGTAATCTGCGTTGTTACGACTATCTCAACCCCTTTGTTCGTAACCAGGGGAAATCTTACCCTCTCTCCCATTCTTCTCTAATATGCATTTCTGAACTTCTGGAAGAATCAACTCACAGTAAAATCCGAAACATGCATCAACATAAAACAGGCACTACCTCTGTCTTAGTATTAGGACCAAGAAACCTGATTTTCTACTAAACTGAGCTGAATTGAACTGAACTAAAATTAAACCCTGTGAAAAATAGGAATAATAGACCAGTGTTAAGCTAAATATTATTAACTTGAAATTTTACTAAAGATAAACTCGAAAGAACAAAGGAGCCTTAAACTTTGTACTTTGTGACGAATCAACACGGATCAACAAATGATAATATTATACCTCAGTAAAATCTTACTATTCAAGTTATTCAATTGACAAGATGACAGTAACAATAAACCCGATACAATAATCAAACAAAGTAATTCATCTACCACACAAGCACACAAAGTACAGTTTTTTCTTGAAAAATTTATCAGTTGAATGAAAAATAAAGAAATTATGCATTGGGGAAAACAGAGAGCTTAAAATGCTTGTGAAAAAGTAAAAGAGAGAGCAGGGAAGGTCCTCGAAGGTTTAGAACTTACTGATACGGCCGCGGCCGCAGCGGCGGCGGAGGAGGAGGAGGAGTAGGCTGAGGGTACCGGCGGAAAATAAAGCAGAACTATGGGCTCGCGGGGTGTATCAATTTAAGAGCCTGGGGTTGTTTTCTGTGCGATCCAATTTATTTGCGAAGCTTAATATAATTTGCTTTTCTGCTCATAAAAATTAATTAAGTCAATGTTTACTGAGTCCGTCTCTTTAAAGACGAGTTTTCCATCATTTATGGAAATACCAAGGTTTAAAGTGTAAATTAGAAGAAATAAAGATAAAATTTTCAGGTTGTATGAGCCGGGTTATAAATTTTATAAATACTACATGTCGCATAATAAAATTTTAATATTGCAACTAAGACCTTTTACCTTCTATTATTCTAATTAAACCTCGTCTTTCCATATGGAAAGACGGTCTTTCCCAAGACTTTGCCATGTTTACTACAGAATAATGCTCACGCCAAATGGGCTTAAATATATAACAACATTCATTATATTAAAATGTTGACATGTTTAGAAGCAAAATAATGTCGACTGAAAAAAACAGTTAAGGTAAAACTATATTTGTAAAATATAACGTGAATGACGACTGTGGATGAGTTGAGATGGAGGATTAGTGCTCGATCCAGCCTTGTCCCCGACATTATTTGAAAAAAAAAATGGGACTTATATGTGAGCATCGAAACTCCTAAACTTCTAGTTGCCAATTTGTTCATTTGAATGTGATTTGGGAGCCTCTTTTTCATAGTCATTGTCCATCCCTTCCGGAGTCCATCCTTCAAAAAATTGTCTTAACCTTTGCACTGATATACAATCACGAGATAAAGAAAACTCATATCTTTATGGGACCATACAAGTATTGGTCATCAACTGCAGAGGAAGGAAGAAGTTTGATTGTAAGACTCACCATGTCAAGCAGGAACGAAAGTTGGTCTTATATAAATCCAACGGCATTCTTGGATAATCAATGTGTATCGTTCCCACCACTTGGATAATACTCCGATTAATGATGTATTTATTTAATTCTTTTTAAAAAATCAATTAGTTAAACGGAGTCGCTCCTCTAATTCGAAACAACGTCGTTCCTCTAACTCAAAACGACGTCGCTTAACCATTTCTAAAACATACTCCCCACGTCCCTTAAAGATGTTCAGAAAGGAAAATGGCTCAAACTATAAGAGTACAAAAGCTGAAAATGCTAAAGGGGGGACAAGGGCTGAAAAGGCTGAAACTGATGGGCAAGGGAGGACAGAGGCTGAAAAGACTACTATTGGAGTACAAAAATTGGTACTGGGCACGTGGGAGCTGATGTAATTTATGGGTAAAATCATTTTACATTTGGTATTTTAGGTAATTTCAGATTTTAAGTAAGGGTAATTGTGATATTTTAGATGTGATTGTTATACTAAAAATAAAATAGATGTATGAAGATCATTGTGTGACGTCCCAAAATGAAAATTAGTAAGATCATTGTGGGATTGAGGGAGTATATAATATATGGAGTCTTCTTCTTCAACTATATATGAGGAGGGTAGCGCCACAGAATGACAAAAACCGAAAATGGTGGTGCTCAACTACTTCTAAAAGAAATTTAGAAAACATCGTTGTCATCTTCTTCGATGATGGATGAAGAGAGTTACACCACAGGAAAACGAAAATCAACGCCAACAATGCTACTTAATTTCTTTACCTTACCGTTCGATTCTAAGAGAAACACTCATCATCAATTTGCCCCCCAATTTCATCATCGGAGGTGCACAATGTACACATTCATTAAAAATAAGGAACACTATTAAATTAAGAATCAATTGTTTTAAACCTTTTATAATTAAGCGTACTTACTAGTTTTAAGGAAAACCCCGCCAACAAGCTTGAGGACTTTGATCAAATATATGAATCTGATTGGGCCTTTGAGTTTGAGTTTAAAAATATGAATATCACCGTAGAATGAAATGCTTAAGAAGCGTAGATTGGGCCTTAACAAAAATCAGCCCAATCTTCAAGCCCAGTTAGTCTTCTTCACGTTTACGACAAAAGCTATAAATGTTTGAGGAAAACTAAGAAGTACAAAAATGCCGGTGAAGAAACTCGCCGCCGCCTCAACTGCAAACACCGCCGCCGCCAAATCACACAGGCGGAAAAACCCATGTCCCAATTACCGCCAAGTAACTTATAACCTCTTATTTGTTATTTTCCTTGTGGGTCACCGATAGTATTTCACGTTGCTGAGCTCTGAAGCAATCAACATATTCTTAAAAGCCGCGAAAAGTGAAAACCTCACGCTAAACTCTGGAAGTTGGGAAATTTCTTCATATTCCCCTCGTCAAAATAGTACATGCACTGGCGGATTGATAAAGATGGAGTTGGGACTAGTAATTGTGTTGAGATTGGCTTGGATTGCAGGCATTCTGCCTATTCTCATTGCTTCAATTCCCATTTCCAAGCTCAACTGGTTTCGCGATTTGGTATCGAGTTTCGCGAAGCGCGGAAAGACTCTGCAATCATCATCATCAAGTGTAAGTTCTCTACAGAAAGTTTCAAGTGAAATTTATGTTAATGAAGAGTAGGATTGTTTTTCTTAAGGATAGCTGGATTAGAATTGTAAGTTGTATGCTAATTAAGATTAAGTTAATTGATGATAGTGTTATCCATGTGCAGAAATTTACAGTGCCTCAGAAGTTCTTCTGTCACTTTTATGCATTGGCTGTTGTTTGGACCACATTTTTACTGGTGACAACATGGTTTTATGCGTACAACGTTTCTTCTCTAGTCTCGGATTCGTTGCACTTTTCTAGCATTACTAGCTACTTGACTGGAGGATCGCGTGGCTTCTGGTTGCATAGGTCGAGTTCTATGACGAAGGAGAAAGGTCACGAGGTTTGGCTCTCGGTGTTCATGCTCTTGCTCATGGAAGCCCAAGTGATAAGGCGCCTTTACGAGAGTATCAATGTGTTTCACTATAGCCCTTCTGCTAGGATGCATGTTCTCGGCTATATCACGGGCCTATAGTAAGATTACTCTTTTTCGATTGTAGCCAGGTTGGATAGAATGGTTATTTTAATCTAAATTTGGAGGCCTTAGAATGTTGTTTTTTTATGAATCTACATAAACAGAATATGTACAGTAAGAAGATTATAAGATTATGCTGTTTCACAGGGTAATTTATTATTGAAATGAAGTAGCTCATCTATTGCACTATTAAGTTGTGTAAGTAGAAAACCAACTCTGCAAGTCCTGAGAGTTATGATCTGCCAGGTCTCTCGAGAAAGCGATGCATTAATTCCTTTGTCATAGGAAAAGTTATATCTATTTTTTTGTATCCAGCAGCTGAAATAAATCCAAAGTTACCTTCTTTAGACGTGTCGTGTATAATTGCGTCGCCGTTTTTGTTGGTGTATATCACAGAAATACATCAATATACTTGTCGTATATGATCACGAATGCACCTTATGTTATGTTTAGTCTCTCTGTGTGTCTGCAATCAGCATATTAAGCGTCATCCTCCTGGTTTTCTTACATATGTCTGAGGAACACTTGGTTATTTTAAATTATTGTATTTTACTTGTCTGAATGTGTCGTGTTCTTTATTGATATATATTACCAGAGCACATCATAATACTGGTCGTACTTGACTCTTGGATATTTTCTCACCGGTTGTCTTTGTGACTTTAGTTTCTACGCGGCAGCTCCTTTATCACTGTGTTGTACCTATGTGGCCGAGGTGTTCCAGTTTGCCCCGAACTTACTTCAAGAACTCATAATCAAGGCAAAGGATCAAGTGCATTTCACTGAAACTAATTGGTGGGGATATGTGTATCCTCTCATGACGCTAAAATGGCATGCTTGGTTGGGCACGGCTATTTTTCTGCTGGGATGGATTCATCAGCTCCGATGCCATGCCATTCTTGTAAGCACTAATTTATTATTTCTAGCTATAAAGGTGATAGAGATTCATTTCATTAATGATGAGTTGAAAGAAAGTCGGTCGCATTGGTATAACAAACGAAATAATCTACCTAAAAAATAACCCTTCCTGGTTAGTTAGGCTCATGATTACATTTTTTTTAACAGGGCTTAATGCGAGAGCAATCAGTGGGAAGCGATGATTATGCAATTCCTTATGGTGATTGGTTCAGATATGTTTCCAGCCCACATTATCTAGCAGAAATCGTATGTCTTTGTTTACTTATTTCAAATTGTTTATGTTTGTTTTGCTTCTTCTTCTTTTTACGATCCTTCTTATAGCTTGAGTTTGCGTGATATTGAAGGTGATATATGCTGGTATTCTGGTTGTTAGCGGGTGCTCAGACGTGACAATCTGGTTGCTCTTCGTATTTGTTGTAAGTCACGGTTCCCCTTGGGTTCTTTTGTATTTTGGTTCAAATACCGGCTTCATTTTGTTCTGGTTTTTCTTAGCTCAAGTGTTTGTTCCTCTTATACCTGATCGCAGGTGGCAAACCTTGTATTTGCAGCGGCTGAAACTCACCAATGGTATCGAAGAAAATTCGACAACTACCCTGGAGACCGTTTTGCCATCATTCCATATGTGTATTAGAATGATGAACTTGTTTATGGGAATGTAACTAGCTTTACCTTCTGTTGATGCAAAATGTTTGCATACAAAGCTGTCAAAGGATGAATTTTAGTTGTAAATGATCTTTATATGTACTTATATCTTTAATGTGTAAAAAAGCGAACTTAATAAGAGGTCTCAGGTTCAACATAACAATAACAGATTCAAGCCGGATATCGTGATCGTAGCGTATTTCTAAACAGTGGGAGGGCTTCTTCGTGCTATAATAATGGCAAAAAATGTCTTCCTGCAGTAACAAAGATAATTTTTCTTAATAATTAATAAAGAATACAGTGGGGTTTTTTTAATAAAAAATATAGTGATACCAAGTAGGGGTGTAAATGAACTGAACCGAGATCGAGTAGTGGTGTGCTCGAACCCGACAAAAATTATTATGTTCGTGTTCGAGCTCGACCTCGTTCATGCCCAGAAAATTTGTCTCAGTCTTGTGTTCGATTATTTGTGATCTGCTCGAGCTCGGTCCGTAACTCGATCGAATTCGAGCTCGAGCTCGACCGAGATTTGTTCGTTGAGCTCGTTGCCCTCGAACGAGCCAATACAATCCTCTAATTTGTACAAAATTGTAAATTAAAAATAATATAAGTTGTATAGGTAAAGGCTCGTGAAACTACACGAGCCTACCGAACAAGAATGACGAAGCTCGAGCTCGGCTCGTGTTCGTCTAGCTCGAGTTCGAGTCGAGCTTCTGCTTGAGATGTTTGTGAGCTTTTCACGAACAGCTTGTTCATTTACACTCCTAATACCAGGGCAAAAATTAAAACTACGATTCTAGTATTAATAAAATTGTAAAAAATCGTAGTTTCAGAACAGTTTTTATGCAAAACTGTAGTTTCAGAGTTAAAATTACTGTTTGGTACAAAACTGTAGTTTCAAATTCAAACCTATGATTTTAGTACAAAACTATAATGAGTCTGTCTATTAAAAGATGGTTTTAAAACTGTAAATTAGAAGAAATCAAGATAAAATTTTTGAGTTACATTAATCGGATCATAAACTTACGTTGCACAATAAAATTTTAATATTGCAAGTAAAACATTTTACCTTTCTATAGTTCTAATTTAACTTCGTCTTTCCACATGCCTATGAAAAGATGGTCTTTCCCAAGACTTTACCAAATTAAAAGTAAACCTTTCACTAAAAAAAGATGAATTAAAGCAAAGGCTGCTCCCAAGGCCTAGGTTATGGTTTTCCTTTTCAAACGAAAGGCCCAAATTCTAACGAAATTTGGCCTAGGCCCAATTTTGTAACCTCATTCCGACCCAACAGAGCCCAAAATTTACGCTGAGTTAAAAGCAATGGATTTCACTGGCATTAGGGTTTTAGAGGGCACCACATACAGTGACCGTCTTCTTCTTTAGCTCTACAGACGGCGACGGCGAAGGCGAAGGCGAAGGCGAAAGAGCAGTAGCGGCGGCCATGGTTCACGTCAGCTTTTACCGCAATTGTAAGCTCTCTTGCGTTTACTCTCTATATCTCGCTTTTAATTTAATTTTTAATTTTTTATCGAACAAATTCAAATCCGAGACATAAAATTCATCAAAATGATGAACAATCCAGTCTGTATGCTCTTAGTCTTAAGCGGATTCAGTGTTCCGATTGTTACGTTTGATGCGGTGCTAGTTTTAATCTCTGCTAGATGACATGATATTTGTTGTTAGTGTTTTGATTTTTGGATCACTGGTGAATATCTTTTAGAATTTCTCAGGTGATAAAGCTACTGTAAATCATTGAATAATTGTTTTTTTGCTGTTTGGAGATGTATTTGGAAGCTTTAGGTTAGTTTTGAGTTAGTAAATGACTTGTAATCTATTTAGATGGGAAGACATTCAAGAAGCCTCGTCGCCCTTACGAGAAGGAGCGGTTGGATGCGGAGTTGAAGCTTGTTGGAGAGTACGGTCTCCGGTGCAAGAGAGAGCTGTGGAGGGTTCAGTATGCGCTGAGCCGTATCCGAAATGCTGCTAGAATGCTTCTCACTCTTGATGAGAAGGATCCCCGCCGTATCTTTGAGGGTGAGGCCCTTCTGCGCAGGATGAACAGGTATGGACTGTTGGATGAGAGCCAGAACAAGCTTGATTACGTCTTGGCTCTGACGGTTGAGAACTTTCTCGAGCGCCGCCTGCAAACCCTTGTGTTCAAGACTGGTATGGCTAAGTCCATTCACCATGCTCGTGTGCTTATCAGGCAGAGGCACATCAGGTATTTAACAATGCCTACGTTCGATTATTGGTTTAATTGGTTTACGTAGGTTTCTTGATCTCGATTTTGGCTGCCATCGGATTTCCTGTTGACAATGACTATTGATCTTTTCCTGTTTGCATTTGCTATATACATAGTTCTAAGGTTGATCTAGATGTATATCTCGAATGGATTATAATGGCCTATTTTGATATTGAGGATTTTTTTTCCTGTCTATGTTTACTATAAGCAATTTAGTACTGTGAATTTAGCTCTAAGACTGATGTATTATCAAATGTTGTGTTCTTGAGTGGTTAATAACGATTTTGTTTTCTTCAGGGTGGGAAGGCAGGTAGTGAATGTCCCGTCGTTCATGGTGAGAGTCGACTCCCAGAAGCACATTACCTTCTCGCTCACCAGTCCATTCGGTGGTGGCCGTCCCGGAAGGGTGAAGAGAAGGAACCAGAAGGCTGCTGCAAAGAAGGCAGCTGGTGGTGATGGCGACGAAGAGGACGAGGAATGAGCTCATTTTCGTTTAGTTCTGATGTGTTGAAACTTTCTTCCTGTTATTAGCTTACTGTTTTTGCCTTCTGCTTGAAGTTTTGCTATACTTGAGCGGTAGTACGGATTGTGTTATTAGACATGTGGTGTTAGACTTTATTTAAGCTGTCAGGTTTTAGCTCTTACGTTCGTGACATTTGCGCTTTGTTTTTACCCGATGGATGCTATGAGATGAGACTATTGCATTAGTTTAATTTTTTTGAACAACAAATTGATTGTTTTGCTTCCCCGCAGCCTACCTTCAGGGTACCAAAACATCTGTGTTTGTGATGCTATGATGGAACAACAATTGCATTTTACAGCCAGGGCTAGTCTTTGAGCACAACCAGTGTATTTTTGCTCGACTTATTTTTACAATATGGGTAAAAGTCGTATTTCCTTGATTTTTTTTATGCCTAGTGGAACTCTTAAGATCTCCCTCAGTCCCAACTCCCAAGGCAATATGCAAAGAGAATGTCTCTTCAGATTTGATCCATGTGAGAAGATCATAGTCCCGTTTTAAACCTCCAGTCTTCTTCCTTCACGCCTGAGCCTCCTCCACCTCCGTCCTCTCTCCGCCAATTCCCCCGCCCCCTTCTTGATTTCTTCTAGCCTCCCTCGTGCCGCCGCCTCCCTCCCTCTCCCATGTCTCCCTCTTGCCTCCCACTAGCTGCCGTCTCCGCCCCTCACCCCTCCTCCTTCCCCTCTCTCAAAACCCTGCCCAGATCCGTCTCTCTGCTTGTGCCTCTCTACTCAGCTGTTGTTTTCACCTCCCCCTCTCCGACTCCCTCCTGCCGCCTCTGCCTTCCTCCCCCCTGTCCGCCTTCCCCTCTCTCAAAACCCTGCCTAGATCCGTCTCTTCGTTTGCGCCTCTCTCCTCAGTTGTCGTCTTTGCTTCCCCCTCTCCAACTCCCTCCTGCCGCCTCCGCCACCCCCCCCCCCCCC
>JAULKK010000008.1:1087808-1099646 GCA_032355705.1 Rubia peregrina
ATATTTATTTACTTCTATTTGATCAATTTAGTATAGGCATAGTAGGGACGACAAATGGGGGTCAACTACAGGTTGGGTAAAATAGGTAATTAAAAAATATGGGTATGATCCATTTTGACCCATTTTATGATGGGTAAAAAATGGGTCGGGTCAAAATGGGTCGAGTTGAAACTCGCTCAACCCGCGGGTTGAAAGTCATTCAACTCACGGGTTAAAATGGGTAAACCCGCGGGTTTCAACCCATATATAAATTCATATGGATTTATGTATCAACCCATATGGGTAAAACTTGCGTGTTTAAACCTATATATTGACCCATATGAGTTTATATACCAACTCATATGGGTAAATCTGTGGGTTTCAATCCATATATTAACCCATATGGGTTTATATACCAACTCATATGGGTAAACCCACGGCCAACCCACAAACTCAACTCGTTCAACCCATATATTTTAACTACACATTTGACTCATTACCCATTTTACCCATATCCTACGGGTTTAAAATTCGATAACCAGCTTGACACGCGGGTTATGGGTTTATTTTGGCACCGTTAATATAAACGACAACAATCGTACAATTAAACGACATCGTTTGGCTTACTAATTAGTAGTTACTTCTTTTTATATCCCTACTTTTCCGAAACGTCGTCGTTTCGTAGCTGCATTCGGTCATGATAGGCCGCCATTCGCGTCCAATAAGGTTGCTTCCAAAAAAAAAGTCCAAGAAGGTATTGGGCTTTTGGACAAAACTAATTGGGCTGACGCTCGATATTCCCAGTTTATACCACGCATATTGAAATCTATCACGAAAGGGATATGGAGTAGATAGTGTGATTTTAATGTGAGAGTGCCCGACAAATCAAAGTACCCCTCCCTTCGTTTCAGTCGAATCTGAATAATTTTTTATTGGCCTTTTCAAAATACATTAGACTATAAATTTTAACTGGTATATAAGCATTACTAATTACTAGCATAATGTGAGATATTGTAAAAAAAAATCATATAATACATTTTTTTAAATATCAAATTTTAATACACCATCAAACTATGTAACTAAAGTTACTGGTGGTTAAATATGACCTGACATCATCGACCAAAAAGTATGTAAATTTGACTGGAACAGAGGGGTAAATTGTCTCCTTGGCTATTGACAAGCGAGGTTGAGATGGTAGTGACGTATCCAGGGTCGACCATAACGTTTTGGAGGGCTGAAGCAAATTTTAAAAAAATGGGCATCTTGTATAATATTTAGGGTGCATAATATTTGTATAATGGGGCCTCATATGTGGATGTGGGGGAGGGAAGGAATTTAGTGAGGCAGCTAACCGAAAAATGTTATTATTTATTTTCTCTTACATATATAGTAAAACAATTAAAAATGAGGCTCCTAAATTATACAAAAAAATTGGAGGCATGAGGTAAACTTTTCATTTGCCTCAAACTAGAGCTGGCCTGGATGTATCAGCAATATTTGCAGTTTAGCGCAGCCTCTTCATTCTTTCTCTAAAAAACTCTACTTTTATTTTATTTTTTTTCATGGAGAATTAGTATTTTTTATGAATTGAAATTGTTTTTAACATTTATTTTATTAAATAAGTATGGATTTATTTCCATGAATTAGCATTATTTTTGACCTGATATATTAGATTGTGTGTTCATGATAATCACTCGATTTAGTTGATAAAGTCGTTATTTTGTTTTCGATTTGGTTGTACAGATCGTGTTTCCGCAATTTCGTTTGTGTTTTTGTATTAGGGTTTCCATTAATATGGATGAGTTTAGATGCATATTTTTCTAGGTGTTGACAGTTTGGACAACATATATCGTGTTTTGGATCAAATGTGTTACAGTTCTTGAAGATCATGTTTGTCAAAGAGATTAATGTGTTATACACTCGTCTCTATCAAATGATCATAATTTTCGCGGGAAGCAAATTAATATCAATAACAGTATTACTGTTTTTACACTATTATTAAAAATGTAAATAAGCAATATTTAGTGGAATGGAGGGAGTATTACTTAATGAAATACAAATCCTTTAAAAAAACTTGTTATTGCTGAGAGGTGAAATGTGAAAATTATGCATGTTTGGCGGTGGCGGGGGGGTTATAATTATAGCCAACCGAAGGGCACGAGTACTCATACAATTCCCACATTAGATCCGTGATCAACGCCACTCTTTCGACGGCCGGATTGATACTCCCTTCGTTTATTTAACAATGACACACTTTTCATTTTTGGTAAGATACATTCAATTTCATCCACTTATTCTACTTTTTACATTCTATATTCCATTTCATCCACTCATTTTCTTCTCCTGAATCCAAGTACCTAAAACTAGTGTGACATTGTTAAAGAAATAGAGGGAGTATTAGTCTATGGGGGTACCCTATCCATATATGCCCATGAATTACGCGTTTCTCTTTCACCGTTTCAAACCAAATTTATAAATATTTTTTCATTTTGAAAATTACCATGCTTATGTTTTTGAGAAAAATGATTTTCTAATCCCACATCTAGTCTGAAAGTGGTAATATAATTTTTACTCAAATTAATTCTAATTTTATAATGAATTGCACCAATATAACTTTTCGGCCACATTCCGACGTTGACTAACCTATTTATCCGTTGATCGGATATGAAAAGATAAATTTACCCTATGACATTTCAGCTTATTTCCCCCATTTTACTACTCCTATAACCGCCTCTCGCTGCCAACCACCACTATCTCCACTACCAGCCACCACCACCACCTCTGCCACCAACCACCATCACCCCACCACCCCTAAATCCTCACACCTCCGCCACCAAACCCCCTCCCCCACACTCTCATAGTTCAGATATTTTTAAAAAGCGTTGTATTTCTATTTTATTTGCAAAAAATAGTTCACTTTTGCAATAAATGAAAAGTAGAAAAAAGAACTTTAAACTTGATTTTAACTTTTTAAAATTTTACCAATTACTTTTCTACAACATAATCACAAACAACGCCCTTAATTTGTGACATCATTAAATTCGCTATAATAAATATTAATTTTGTATACATTTTTGTTATACTTTTTAAAATATATTAACGGTTAAAGATTTTGTTCAAATTAATTAAAAGTATATCATATAAAAATGCAAATCTTATTTTAGTCAAAAGAATGTTCAAAACATTTTTAAAAAATACTGATGAGATCCGACTAGTCGTCTCTACCACATCACGCATCACCACAATTCGGCGCACAAAACCAATTTTCATACGAAGAAAAATTCAAACACACAAAATTCATTCCCCGTTTTTTCCTGCCCTTATCCGCATCATCTCGGCCGCCGGAAAATGAAGCCTCGGCCGCAATCTGACCGGCCGGAGTAAATCTCAATAATTCCTACTCCCGTTTCTTAACAATGACTATTTTTTTCTTTAAAAAATTCAAGGCATATTTGACCACCGATAACTTTTATTTCATACAATAAAAATTAAGACACCACAGTCCACAAATGAGTTATTGTATGCAATTAAAGTTATTAATGGTAAAAAATGTCTTGAAATTTTTTGCAGTCAAATGGAGTCAATGTTAAAAAATTAGATGAGGTATAACCGTAAAGTAAGCTTTCGTCACCGAAGTGAGAACCGCCACGTGGGCAGTTGCTGGCACCCAGGCTTTTTTCGCCACAAAGAAAGAAGAAGAAAAGAAAGGGCGGATTCGTCATTTTACAGTGGTCCCTTCCTTTTTCCGCTTCCCGCAAAACAGATAATAAGAAAAGGAAGTTTACGTTCTGACACTCTACAGAAGAAGAGCCTTCCCCCGATTCCATTTAAGCCTCGCTGACGGTGGCGACGTGGAGGCGGGGTTGATTTTCCGGAGGGATTAACGGCGGAGCACGGCAGTGGTTGGCGGAGAGTCACTGTTCCATTCGGTCGCTGTCGATTTCGTTTTCCGCCATTTTTTTCTCAGCCTCATGCTCTAATAGTCCTTTTCCTCATGGAGTAATCGCCAATTTGTTTACTATTCCACGCGTAAAGGTTTGTTCTCTGTCACTCTCAGTTTCACACTCAGCTTCATTTTCTCACACTACCGTGTGTTTGTGCGTGAGAGAGAATATGAAGAAGAACGAGTAACATCATATGTGAGCTTTGCTTCCGAATTGCTTGGTCCGATTTTTTTCTTTTTACTATTTAATTTTTTGTTGCAAATTATTAACTATTTTTACCGTTGAATTAAATGCGGGTATTTCGTAGATTTGCGGTTACGTGGGGGGAATCCGGCACTGAGTTGAATGCTTTAAGCCTTGAAACACCCTGGATTCTGCTTGAAATTTTCCTTTTTTAAAAATTAAAATAATTAAATTCACAACGTGTAGATTTTGATTCAATTGACGGTTACATTTGTATGTATCTTGCCATTTGGCACTCTCACAGCGTTGGAGAATTTATATAAGGAAATACTATTAAAATAAGGAGCTCTTCATAGTTCTCAAATCTCAGTCTCTGCATCAGTTCTTCACCAACCGCAACAACTCCTTTTTTTGCAGAGCAGACGACGTGAAGGTAATTTAGTAGTATCAATAAAGTAATCGGATTCGTGTGATTTCAAATGGGGTCCCGATTGGTATGGGAAAATACTGAGGTTCACCTGCTTTTATATGAATATTGTACATAAAGTAGCAGTTGTTTCCTTGGTGTTGAAGCATGGTTGGGTCCCCTTTAAGCAAAGTTTTTTTATCATTTGAGGTCTAGATTTCTGTTGGGAAAATGCTTGATGTCCAAGATTCAGTAGTGTCTAATCACAACTAACCCGGTTTTGATCCCTTTGATGACTTTTTGGGTTTGTTTAGTGATTTTTATAATTAGCCCTTTTTCTGTTGCAGACAGTGATGCGATTATGACTGGTTGGATGAGGATGGTGTGTTTGGCAGTGCTACTCTAACTATATTTTACTTCTTTGGGAGTGTTAGATTATACAGTGAGAGTTTGTGAACTGTTGAAAATTTTATTTTCCTTTCTTCTTGGAGGGTTTTTCATGGAATTTTTAAATTATTGGTGATTTTGGGTGGTAGATTGATGGCAAATTAACTAGGAGAAGAGGGTGTTGAGAGATGGGGGCTATTGGAGGAGAGGAGCTGTTGAAGTGGGATAAAATGCAGGGGATGCTGAAAGGAAGAGAAGAAAAGATTCTGGTTTTGGTGAGGTTGAGGCCCTTGAGTGATAAGGAGATTTTAAAGAGTGAAGTTTTAGATTGGGAATGCATTAATGAGACCACCATATTGTATCGCAACAGCCTCCAGGAGCGGTCTGGGCTACCGACTGCTTATTCATTTGGTAAGAATTTTACGTACTTATATTTTTGTCGATGTCATCGATACATTGGTGTTGTGGATGTGAAAGAGTGTAATTGAAGAGAGAAGTCTTCTTTGGCCATTGATCCTGGATTTTGGCAGCACCGTTGTTACTGAGAAAACGGTAATCTGTTTTCCAGTTATCAGCTTAAAAAAGTTCCAGCTGTAATCTGTGTAGAGGAATTTCTGTAATTTCTTTCCTGCTTTTATGCAAATTGTTCATGTACGATACTCTTACGCGCTAAGAAAGGTATGTCATAATAAATTGTTGTAAAATATCCTACACTCTCTTACCGCTTATTGGTTTATGGCTGAGGGTAGATGGAGTATTTAGAGGAGATTGCCCAACAAGGCAAGTCTATGACCAAGGAGTAAAAGAAATTGCTCTTTCTGTTGCCAGTGGTATCAACTGTAAGTATGCTGAGATATGCGTCTTTTTCTTTACTTCCAAGTCAGCAAGAGTGGTTGATTTTTTTTGCTGGTTTGGTTCAGCTACTATTTTTGCATATGGACAAACAAGTAGTGGAAAGACTTACACTATGAATGGAATCACTGAGTATACAGTAGCAGATATATATGATTACATACAGAAGGTAAAATGCTGTTTGTCAAGACATCTGCTAAAATGCAGTTATTTACACTGTCTCCGTGGTACTTTCTTACAAGTGAGGGACCTCATATTCTTTTCTATTTCTTCTCCAGCATGAAGAAAGAGCATTTGTTATGAAGTTTGCTGCCATGGAGATTTACAACGAAGTTGTAAGAGACCTCCTTGGTACAGATAGTAGTCCGCTTAGGCTTATGGATGATCCAGAGGTGGGTTATCTTTTTCTTGTTTGATCCCATATAATTGAGTTCCTCTGATCAATTCTGATGTTCATAGAGAGGGACTGTTATTGAGAGGCTCACTGAAGAAACTTTGAGGGACTGGAGTCATCTGAAGGAGCTACTTTCTATTTGTGAAGGTAGGAGTTTTTTTACACGTGTGATTGTGCGACTCTGTTATATATGTCGCACCTATCATCCAAGCTAGAGGGATATTGTCTTATTGACTTTCAATTTTCTGCAGCCCAGAGACAAGTTGGCGAGACCTCTTTGAATGAAACAAGCTCTAGGTCTCATCAGATACTTCGATTGGTACGTATATTCCTACTAAAGCACTCTTCCCTTGGTTATTTTGCTTCTATTATAATGAGGGAAAGTTCTCATTATCACCATTTCTTCATGTACCTCAGACAATTGAAAGTTCAGCTCGTGAGTTTATTGGGAAGGGCAACTCAACTACTCTTGCTGCCAGTGTGGTACAGATCTAACACTTTCTAAACACCATATAAACAGATGTACAGATAGATAGATAGTGGTCAGATGACTTCATTATTCAAGATGCTCTTGAACAGCAAGCTAATAAAACTTGATGTGCAGAACTTTGTTGATCTGGCTGGGAGTGAGCGTGCATCTCAGTCATTATCAGTTGGTCAGCGGCTGAAAGAAGGTTGCCACATCAATCGCAGTTTGCTGACTCTGGGAACTGTGATTCGCAAGCTAAGGTTGAGTTGTACCTATTTCTTTTATTTCTTCCATTGGGTGCTTGTTAGTTACTTCTCATCCAATGAGAAATAACTACTGATGAATTTAATATTCAATGGATACAACCGTACCTGCTTCATTCTATTTCATAGAAGCTTTATTCCTTAAATTATTTAGTCTTACTCGTTCTTCTATGTCATGATATTGCAGCAAGGGAAGACAAGGACATGTGAATTATCGTGATTCTAAGCTAACACGAATTTTACAACCATCTCTGGGTGGCAATGCAAGGACCGCTATCATTTGCACCC
This sequence comes from Rubia peregrina, assembly GCA_032355705.1. Lineage (NCBI taxonomy): Eukaryota > Viridiplantae > Streptophyta > Magnoliopsida > Gentianales > Rubiaceae > Rubia > Rubia peregrina. Next base: position 1,094,974 of record JAULKK010000008.1, read on the forward strand.
TAAGTCCTGCGCGTAGCCATGTTGAGCAATCTAGAAATACTCTTTTATTTGCAACCTGTGCGAAGGAAGTGAGCACCAATGCACAAGTCAATGTTGTGATGTCTGACAAGGCCTTGGTGAAGCATTTGCAAAAGGAAGTAGCGAGACTGGAAAGTGAACTAAGAACTCCAGGATCATTTACTGATTACACTACATTACTAAGGAAGAAAGATGTGGAGATTGAAAAGGTTATACTAACTTATTATACACTTTACGATTGTAGTCTTGTCAACTTTTATAATAGATCACATGTGACTTGGTTTAGCATGTTGTTTGTTTATGTGACCGTGATGATGAATTCACGCTATATTCATGTTTAGCCATATGTCAGTAACTAGATGCTGGCCTTGGTCATACTTTTCATGAGCCTTGTGTCTAATGTGGATTTGTGTTTGTGCCCTCCAGCTGGAGAAAGAGGTCAGGGAACTTACCAAGCAACGGGATCTCGCTCAGTCACGGATTGAGGATTTGCTACGGTTGGTTGGGAATGGTCAAGATTCCAAACAATGGGTACATCATGATTATACCTGATCCTTTTTCTAAATGAGTTGATTATGTAAATATTGCCTGGATGTTGGTCTAAAATGCTGATGGCTGTAACCTTTGCTGAACTTGCACTTCAGGATGTGCAAGAAAAGGGTGCATGTGAAGATGAATTTTCGGTATCAGAGTCATCAAATGAAACGGATCCCCACTTTGTGGGTGTTGGGATAAAGAAACCCATAACATCTCCGTCTTGTGATAGAAATAGTGGGGGAGAAGAGGTATCATCTGATGATGAATCCACATCAATGTCAAATGGAGGCAGATTTGTCTCCAAAGCAAATGCAGATGAGGAAACTGTGGCTGGAGTTGGAGAAGATTCTGGTAAGATCTGCAAGGAAGTTCGATGTATTGAGACAGTCAAGAATGGGGAGAAATACTCTGAATTACTTGGCAATAATCAGAATGCTGAGAGAAATGGATTGTTGCGTGTTGATCACAACCAGAGTACAGAAGCTGAGGAGCTATTGACTACCAATTCAAGAGTGGGAAGAGCCACTGAAAATGGTTTCAGATATGGAGATCTGGATCAAAATATTCAACATGTGAAGAAAACCATTGATTCTCTTGTACTCCCTGATACTGAGCGATCCCTTTGGGACTCACCTTCTAAGCTATCTGGTTCTAGAAGCTTGGGATTTGTTAGAAGCAGAAGTTGCAGAGCTGATTTATTGGCTGGGTCAGCTTCACCTAATTTTGAGGATAGAGTAGATGGTGAATCAACTCCACCTCATGGGCAGGAGAAGAACTTTCCAGGCAGACCGGAAAGAGGCAGAAAACACTGGAAAATTCCACCATTTATGTTTGGTGCAAATGGTGCAAGATTGTCAAGAAATGATTCCCTATCCTCCAATGGTAGCGCTCTCGTAGATGAGAGCCACCTTGGAGATGAGGATATCCCAAGTGTTCATACTTTCGTTGCTGGACTAAAAGAAATGGCTAAGCGCCAGTATGAAGATAAGGTGGATGATCAGGTGAGAGTGCACTCTTACTGTCTGTTTTGCCTTTAAATTTGAGATTTGAACTCTTTGCTATCAAGTTACAGCTTTTCTTGTTATATGGTCTTTTTGTTCCTTTGCATCAGTACTCTTTGTTCCGAAGTTTTACCTTATTAGCAACTTTTCTCCCTCTGTTCTTTTGTAGGATTAACCTGTTAATTCATTTACTTTTGGTGGATTATTTGTTAACATCCACTGATATGCCGGCCTGTGCTCCTGTTATGAAAACCTAGTACCTTCGAATTGATATCTTCCAAAGTGGTTGAGCAACATAGATGCTTTAATCTGCAGTTTAGAGAGTTAGATTGTTCCGTAATCATGCACTGCTTGAGATGTGAATAAGGGAATCAGATTGTCATGATTTTACCATCCTCATTTGCAAGTTCTTTTGTTGAACACAGATTGATAGGGAAAGTTGGACATCTGAGACTCCAGGAAGGATTGTTAAAGATATTGGAGTGGATCCAATCATGGAATCTTCTGGAGATCCTCAAAACTGGCCAGTGGAGTTTGCAAGGCTGCGAGGGCTGATAATTAGTCACTGGCAAACTTGCCATGTTTCTTTGGTCCACAGAACGTATTTCTTCCTGCTTTTTGGCGGTGAACCCGGAGATTCAATTTACATGGAGGTAGAACTCAGAAGGCTAACCTTCCTCAAGGAAACCTTCCTCAAAGGAAACCCCATCGTGCAAGATGGCCGGAGACTGACCTTAACTTCTAGGTACATCATTCACTTATCAATTTTCACATTTTGCACGGCACAGGGTGACATTAGATGTGAAATATTGTGTTTGTTGTGCAGCCTGAAGGCCCTTGTACAAGAAAGACAGATGTTGAGTCGGCTTATGAACAAAAGGCTATCTAGTGATGAAAGAAACCGGCTTTATCAGAAATGGGGCATAAGTTTGAACTCCAAGCATCGGAGGCTGCAGCTATCCCAGCGTTTGTGGAGTAAGGAAGAAGATTTGGATAATGCCTCAGAAAGCGCGACAGTGATTGCAAAGCTGATCAGGTTCTCGCAGCAAGGTCGAGCTATGAAGGAGATGTTCGGGCTTAGCTTCACGCCCCCGCGTAAAAGCAAGAGTAGGTTATCGTTTGGCTGGAAGAATACCATCCCTGCACTTTAGTAAGCTGCCATTGGGTTTAACCGTTCAATTAGAGGTTGGATTGCTGTGATAATAATTATAGGTGATTCTTGTAGCGGTGCTAAGTTAATTGGGTTTTTTGGATTACAAGGATTGGAGGATGTGAAGAATTTCTTGAAGAACCATGGCTTGTGTATAATGTCCTAAGTTAGTTGGTCAGATGATTTTTCTACTAGTTTATAGCATGCGTACCCTTTTGACTAAATTGTATGACAAAAAACAATCGTTTCCGTTCAACCATGAAACATTTCAAACGAGTGAGAATAATTAAACTTGTAAACTTGAACATGATATATTTTACTTAAACATATGATAATTATCAGTTGTTTGCTTCATCCAAATCACAGCTAATATAACTTTTTTGGTGCATCACTGCATTACATGCCTCAATCAGACAAAAACTGAGAAACGGTGAACTTATACTGGCTGCTGCTGCTTCTGGTGGTAACCGGGTAAATTTCAAGTATGTTTGTTTGCTTCAGAAGAAGTAGGTGGCTGTGCATGTATGCAGTATTAACATAATGCTAATAATAGAAGATTGAAAAAAGAACATCTAGATTTCCAATGTTATTTGCTGCAGGGGAATATGAATGATCAAATTTCCAAACTACATAATACTTGTGAAAGTCGAGTTTCAAATTTGAAGTAAGAAAAAGGATTGTAGCCTGAAACTTCTTTAGTGCATCACTAAACTCTACAAAATCACTCCTCCAACCTATATGTTACCACAGCTTCAAAGGTGTTTTCTCGCTAGAGCTCGCACTTTTGTGTCGAAGTGAGATGACGTTATGCGAGAGCCTGGTAAATAAAGTGGATTAAGGAGAGCCTGAAAAGTATTTCGAAGGTGTTGTTAGTTCCAATTGATCCATAGAAAAACAGTACATGCAAGAATAGGTTCCAATTTCTTCAACTCAACTAAAACTGAATCACTGCACAATTATGTCCATTATATCAGCTTCATAAAGCCACTAAGATACAGAAATCCAATAGATTGGTAGCATACACAGTAGAGTTGTTTTAAAAAAAGAAATCATTGCATACACAGTAGAGTATCATAGAAAGTCTTTACAGACTTCAAATTGCTGATTTGGAAACATTTTCCAGGATGAGAACAATAACACAAGTAGGAAGGGAAAACAGGAGGCCGGGTATGAAGGGCACTGTGTTAGGTTATAAAACCGAACCATAAGGGGATATATCCAAAACTAAGGAACTAAAGACGGCACAAGAGGACTGTATTGAAGCAGAGAAAAGAAAAGGTCAAATTGAGCAAAGAAACGTAACTCTAGCTGGATTCATACCGGATTGACAATAGGCATAAGTCATAAGCACGATCAAGGGCACCTTCACAAATCAGGGGCTAGAAACAAGGGTACATTACCTTAATATATAGCTCATGCACCTCCTGGAAGAAACTTTTGATTCCATCATCGTTACGAGAATCATGAAGCAGCATCAGTCGAGTATGTATGCAGCTTTAAAGTCAAGAAAACCAAACAAAGTGTATACACTAACAGGTTAACATGCAATAAAAATGCAACAACCCTATCAAACAAACTACGATGACTGATGTACAAAGGAATAGCATGTCTGAGGCTATTTATCTAATATAAGAAATAACACAGAACATTGATTATAAGGTTAAATACTTCTTAGAATTCAACAAGATTGACTGCTAACTGCAAAATGTCAGAATGAAAAAAAACAAAACGTCTTAATTAAAAAACACAGCAAGTAGGATATGACCAGCAGTGACATATACGGAGACCACCAAATCATTGAATCTGTCTATTCCTTTCAGAAACCTGCACGTACAATTTAACTTGAAATCAAAACTCTCTAGGTTTTGATGATCCTAATCCATAACAAAGAAAAAGAAAAGAGAGCGTAAAATCAAACTGACATGGCACTGGTAGTCCAGGCGAGGTCTTGGACAATGTCCAATGAG
>JAULKK010000008.1:1268868-1279431 GCA_032355705.1 Rubia peregrina
CATGTATCATTGGTTTATACTGATGTTTTGGAGGTAGTTTGGCATTTTGGTTTGTAGTATGGTTTTGATTACCTTATGCTATTTTGCTAACGGAAGCAGATTCCTGAACTAATATCTTTGAGCATGTTGTATTTGCAGCTGAATAATGACAAGAGTCATTTCCAGATAATATATGCTGCTCGGCTAAATTTCAAAAATCTATTAATGTAACTATGTTCCTAATGCATACCTAATGTGATGGTGTACAGTTAGTCATTCGCTTGTAATAGCTATAACCACCATTAATGAAGGTGGGGGATGTAATATTGCATTGTCTGTTAATGAAATTTTACGCTTGTACTTGATGCTCTGTACCTATTAATTATGCTATGCCATACAGATCAAAAAATGCAGGGAGATGGCTCATAAATTGCATCTTTTAAAGGACCAAATAGCGAAGGCAGGCCTATCGCTTCCTGCAAGGTCAATGAGAGAAGAGGATGCCAGTCTGGATGATCTTGAGGTAGTGGTTATAATTATGGGGCTGAAGCTCTCCAAATTTAAAAGCACAGTAACTTGATTCTTTCCCAATATACCAGATAAAGTTTGGAGAACTTGAGGCTGAGCTAGTAGAAATGAATTCCAACTCTGACAAGCTGTTGCGCTCCTATAATGAGCTAGCTGAATATAAACTTGTATTGCAAAAGGTATATCTTGTTACTCTCTCTCCCCTTCTTTCTTTGTTCAACATTGTTGTTCCAAAGAAGGATTATTTTCCTTGTGCAATGTTGGTTTGAATTTTCTTTCAGGCTGATGAGTTCTTTCACTCAACTCAGAGAAGTGCTCATGAACGGGCATCAAATCAGAGTGTTCAGGTAAAATGTGATTAATATGAGTTCATATTTTCTTCTCACAATTTTTTTAAAAAAATTCCTTAACAGGTGCCTTTTTCATGGCTTCATCTAGGAAACTGCAACCGACCCATCCAAACAGGTTAAATTGGGGTTTGTTGCTGGACTTGTTCCCAGAGCAAAGTCTATGGCCTTCGAAAGGATTATATTCCGTGCTACCAGGGGTAATGTGTTTCTGAGGCAGGCTGTAGTCCAGGAACCTGTTACCGACCCTGTTTCAGGAGAGAAGGTATGTTTGTATATGAGTTTACATAAATGTAGAAAACTTCAGTTGCTAGTTTTCCCCTCTTAATTGTAAGGGAAGGTTATCACTGAAAGAGCTATGATGGCACTTGACATAGAAGATGAAGCACTTACACATACTTATCAGCAATTTTTAATAATCTTCAAGATCTCTTTCTAGCACCGATAATTGATAAATCATCAGATTGTAGCTTAATCACTTCCTGTGCGTTAATGCTCCCTGCCCCCTAACACCAATGCTCATATGATTCCTTGCTCTGCAGTAGTAAACATCAGCCTAAATTGTAGCCTACTGAAGGCTGCAGCATTAGTAACTAGTAACATAGTGCTCCATGTACAGGAATGAAAAGAGAACTCATTCCGAACCTCAATACTTATGTAGGCTTTCACCAAAGGAAAATTGATTTTTTTCTAATTAGAGCACCGCTTCCTGCTACTGGATCCGGCACACTTCCTTTGTGGCTCTTTTTAAGCTTTGGAAGAAATAAACCCTTGATAGTGGTAGGAGCTAGGCCCATGAAATCTGTTCATAGTAACCTATTTTCGAACTACACCTTTGTTAACTTGATTTATAGTTCTTTTGGGTCTGATTGTTGATACTTATTGGGAGTATTTTAAATCTTACTTTGATCATGTTTATCAAAGCTATTTGTCCTTCATCTTACATTGCTGACTATAATTCTGTAGGTTGAGAAAAATGTCTTTGTTGTGTTCTTTTCTGGAGAGAAGGCCAAGTTTAAGATTCTTAAAATCTGTGAAGCTTTTGGGGCAAATCGGTACCCGTTTACAGATGATCCTTCTAAACAGGCACAAGCAATTACAGAGGTAGGCATTATAATTAAAATCTGCTGCTTGTACACTATCGACTGAAAGTTGTATAGACCATGTCTTTGTGTCCATTTCTATCTAAATGCTTGTATGTTGCATCGTGACCGGACTTGTAGTTGAAGAAGATCTTGCTTTGTTGTGTGTGCTGGCAGTTAATCGATATCTGTTGATCGGAAGTTTCTTCGCCTTCATGTTTTAAATATGGTTATGAGAAGGAGTGCCGTCTTATGCGAGACCCCTTCTTTAATTCCTTCCATTCTCTCTCCAATGCTGCACTGTTTTTGGTTGCCATCTTGTCACTTGGCATGGGGCTAAAAGTCTTGTATTCCATTTTGTTATAGTAAGAATATTTTGTAATGATAACTCTTGGTATATTTGGACTAATGATCTTCCTCGTGCTTCTAATTTTTAGGTCTCAGGAAGACTTTCAGAGCTAAAAACTACAATTGATGCTGGCTTGCTGCACCGTGGAAATTTATTGCAATCTATTGGAGAACAATTTGAGCAATGGAACCTTTTGGTGCGCTCTCTCACAGTTTTTGTTTAAAAAGATGAATTATCCCTTACAGATTCATCCACATTCCACAACCAGGCTTAAGTTGCTGGAAATATAATTATAGTTTCCTTTAATCACTTCAGGTGAGGAGGGAGAAATCCATTTACCACACTCTCAACATGCTCAGCTTTGATGTGACAAAGAAGTGTCTTGTAGCAGAAGGTTGGAGTCCCATTTTTGCTACAAAGCAGGTAGGTAGTTATCACAATTTTGCACTGTTATCGTCCTTTGACGGTTGAAATTCGCTTATAATAGTCGTATGACATGGAAAGTAGTTGGTTCTCTACCCGTGTTCAAAGATGTTAAGTTAACTTATGGTGGCTGCAGATTCAGGAGGCAGTACAGCGTGCTACTCTTGACTCCAACTCACAAGTTGGTCCAATTTTCCGGGTTTTGCATACTCGAGAAGCACCTCCAACTTATTTTCAGACAAATAAATTTACTACTGCATTTCAGGAGATCGTTGATGCATATGGGTAAGTCAACTTTATGCTTTTCCATGTTTATGTGAGTAAAGTTTTTCCTACTGGAAAGAACAATTGTCATTTGTCCTTAATATTTTCTCTCTGTAGGTATAATACACCATAGTTTCTTCTGAGTCACTGATTATATTAAGCAGAATATTTATGTTTACAAGAGAAGTAAGCATATAAAAGGGAAACTGGATGTAGTTTAAGAAAGACATAGATTATTTATGAAAATCGATTGATATCAGTGGTTTGATTTCCCTTTTCTCCCACCAATTAAATGGCTAATCTAATTCCTACTTCATCTGCTTCTTCTTGTAAGATTTTCTTTTAAAGGAATTTGGAAATGATAATGAATTAGGAACATTTTTTAGTTCTCAATAAATTTTGTGCCATTTCTCTATAAGATTTTTTAATTTTGTTCATGCATCTCGTTTATTTTTTCTTTCATGCTTCTTTCTGAAGTAAGAAATTGTGTTCCATACGGTTTCTGTTTCTGTTTGGATCAACCTTCTGGATATACAAACTGACATGATTTCTGTGCTTTGCCTTAATGTTTTTGTAGTGTGGCCAGATATCAAGAAGCAAACCCTGGCTTATTTACAATTGTTACCTTCCCATTTCTTTTTGCCGTCATGTTTGGTGACTGGGGCCATGGGATATGCCTACTGCTCTCGACATTGTTTCTGATATTTAGGGAAAAGAAATACTCCAGTCAGGTAATTTCTATTTGTGCAGGGCTAAACAATACACTCTGTTAATTCATTCAATCTTTAGTGACCATGTCTACATATTTTTATCCAGCCTTTTTACTCGAGCTCTAATTATGACTATCATTCTTTCTTGTGATAGAAGGTGCCCCCTTGTTACATACTCCCTCCGTTCACTCCATCTCCCGAGTTTTGGCCTATTTGTTTTTTCAAAGTTAAACTTGATAAACTTCGACCCTAAATATAAAATTAATATTTATAATAAAATTATCATGTGAGATACTGTTAGATTCATTTTAACATCTATTTTATAAATATAATTTTTTATGCGTGTAGCTTGAGATATTGATGGTAAAACATAATCTTTGAAGACAGTAAAAAGTAAATAGGTCATTACTCATGGGACGGAGGGAGTATTTGTTATTGAAAATAAAGTATTCTGTTAAGGCGGCCTTTTTAGATCTTTTAAAGGTTTTTGCTTGATTTTTCAAATTGATCACAAACCTTCAATAACTTACAGGATATTTTATGCCTAATAGGGTTACAATGAGTTTCTGATTTGAAAAGAAAAGGTGATGGCTGCTTATATCGCCAGTGTATTGCCAGTGTTTGGCCTCTTTGATATGTTACGCCAGTCAAACTTATGTTTGTTGAAACCATCCAAATCCTTCCAATATGTTCTGGCTGGTACTACCAACTGGTCCTGTTAAGGGTTTCTCTTTAAGATTCGCCTGTTAATGCTTGAGCTCACCGTATGGTTTTCTCCTAGTACTCCACAATGAGACAAAGACTCTCTTGTTTCTCTATCCTTTTATAGAAATCATATTTCCAGTACTCTTTATATTGTTTCTTTTCTTTTTTACCTTGATAGTGCATGATAAATGTATTAGAACAAAGGACTGGTCGTGACTCTAAATCTTGTCTTGTAGAAACTTGGAGACATTTTGGAAATGACTTTCGGCGGCCGATATGTTATTCTGATGATGGCAATATTCTCAATCTACACGGGATTTATTTACAATGAATTTTTCTCTATACCATTTGCATTGTTTAGTCCCTCCGCATATGCATGCCGTGATGCTTCTTGCAGGTATGTGTTTGGTCTTGTACCTGATTATGGAAGGCTGTTCATTTGCATATTATTAAATTGTTCAAATTTTTTTTTGTGCAGTGAAGCTACAACAATTGGGCTGATCATGGTCCGTGATACTTATCCTTTTGGTGTGGATCCTGCATGGCATGGCTCCCGGAGTGAATTGCCATTTCTCAACTCGCTAAAGATGAAAATGTCAATACTTCTCGGAGTGGCCCAAATGAATCTTGGTGTCTTACTGAGCTTCTGCAATGCCAGATTCTTTCGCAACAGCGTTGACGTTTGGTCTGTTTCTTAAGTTAGAAGTTAGAACCATATTTTTTTAGTGATATCATTGCAACTTAAAGTTTTGTTTTCTAGACTTGTGTAGAAACCTGTATATATTTTTGATTTAAAATTTATTCTCAATTTCAGGTGCCAGTTTATTCCTCAGATGATTTTCCTAAATGGCCTCTTTGGCTACCTCTCTGTTCTTATCATTATAAAATGGTGGATAGGCTCCAAAGCTGATCTATATCATGTCATGATATACATGTTCCTTAGCCCAACTGATGACCTTGGTGATAACCAGCTTTTCCCTGGCCAGAAAACAACTCAGGTCCGCATGTTTATATATGCAGATAATTGTGCTTTTTGCCTTCTGTTATTTTATTAAAAAAATAGCGTGAAATGTTAGTTTCCTTTTTCTGGGGTACTTTAATAATTGGTCTTGTTTCTTATGCAGCTTGTTTTATTATTGCTTGCTCTTATTGCTGTGCCGTGGATGCTGATTCCAAAGCCCTTCATTTTAAAGTCGCAGCATGAAGTATGTGCATTTTAATTTATTTTTTTTTCATTTTTCAGTAACCTTCTGTTCTTGGATTTGGTGTATTACATGTATTATTATTTTGCCTTGTGGAAACTTTTTATCTTTTCAGAGACACCATGGCGGTTCTTATGCTGCCCTCCAAGACACAGAAGAGTCTTTGTTTGTTGAGGCAAATCATGATTCCCATGGTCATGAAGAATTTGAGTTCAGTGAGGTGTTTGTGCATCAGCTTATACACACCATTGAGTTTGTGCTTGGAGCAGTTTCAAACACTGCTTCTTATCTTCGATTGTGGGCTCTCAGGTAACATCTTAGTCCCGCTTTTTAATTCACATGCATTGCTATATGCACTGTGCTTACTAGCACTCTGGAACCAAATCCATCTTCACTTGTCTATATGTTTGGCTTAGTCTTTCTATTAGCTTACTTCATCCATTCTGATTATCTTCCTCCCGACATTTTTGCAGTCTTGCCCATTCTGAGTTGTCCAGCGTGTTCTATGAGAAGGTTCTTCTTCTTGCTTGGGGGTGAGTTCCTGATCCCATTCCCTCTTTAAAATGCATTGCGTATTAATAACCCACTTTATGTCTAGTGTTATACCACTTACTATTCATCTATTCAAATTTGCACTTCTTTTTGAAGGGAGAGTGAGTAGTACTCCTGGCTAGAAAATGAAAACTAATTTTTGCGGGAAACTATGTCTCGTGCAGGTATAACAATGTGTTCATCCTCATCATCGGAGTTATAGTGTTCGTTTTTGCAACAGTTGGAGTGTTGCTAGTTATGGAGACGCTCAGCGCCTTCCTCCATGCACTCCGACTTCACTGGGTGGAGTTTCAAAATAAGTTTTACGGGGGAGATGGATACAAATTTGCTCCGTATTCGTTTGCAACTTTGGTCTTGGATGACGATGAATGATTCAGGTTTGCGGTCGAATAAATCTCCAATAAATATGATTTCGTATAAGAAAGAGTTTCGTACCGGATTCTTTCATTTGAATTAGAGAAAGTTCTAGCCCAGTTTGCCTCTTTCTCTTGGGTGTTCTATTTATATTTTGATGAATAATTAGCCCTTTCAGCATAATGCAGATTACCTTTTAGAGGCAGCAGCAGCCTACCCCCATGTGTACAAGTGGGCATTCATAAAACCCAACATAAACTATAGTAGTATTTATTTATTTTATTTAGTGTGATGCGCCTTTTCTTGTAAGAAAAATAAGGCTGCGCTGTATATTATTGATATCTTGGTTGAACTATTCCTTTAGTGGATGATGCTTTGTATATTATTTTCATTTATTATTGGGAATCTGACTATTCTGATAATGGAATGTTGCGAGTTTTGATCGGTTAGCATTTCCGATACCTTAACAAATTGAACATTCTCTCGTACAAGATAATAGACAGTATGTTTTATCAATGTGTCGTTTTTTTTATCAGTCTTATCAATGTGTTATTATGCTCATCAAGGTTTTATAGAGTAGAATCCTGATTGATGTCATGTGTCGAGTTTGTGAAGAGTGTTGGGGATAGTTTATATGGTAAATTAAATGTCTTCCTATATGAAATGAGTTCGTCTCTTGAAAAATATTTTTTTAGAAGTTATGAAAATATCAAAGTTTAAAATGTAAATTAGAAAAAATTAAGATAAATTTTTTGAGTTGTATTAATCGGATATAAATGTATAACTAGTGCATGTTGCATAATGAATTTTTAATATTGCAATTAATTTTTTAAACTTTTATATAATTTTAATTCAACCCTATCATATCAAAAGAAGGTTTTTTTCTAAAATTTTGCCATATGAAATAGTAGCGACAAAACCAATTCTCCTTTGTTGAGTAATTTAAAAAGAGCATAGTTCGTGAAAAAAAGAAAGAAAGAGTAACTAATTATCTAAGTCCAAATCGAGTAATTTAACCAGAACAGACTGTTTAAATAATGGGTTAAACGCGAGTTCTATAATTTATAATATGGTAAGACCTGCAGATTAATTTCGCAGGTTTACTTCCTTTCTCTCTCTTTAACTGCATGTTGAGATTTTAAAATAATACATTTATAAAACAACTAATTATTAATTTATATTATTAAATTTTAAGAAAGTGTAATTGAAGGAATATATGATTTATACTATCATAATTTGTATGGTATGAATTTATATATAATTTACATATGAGTCGAAATCTGCGAATTAGTAACTATAGCGAGTTTCAATCCATCTATAACCTGATTCATTTATGATCCGTTATTTTTTTAAGCATAAATTTTAAATTATTTATACTGTCCGATTTGCGTTCAACCTGCTGGTCTATTTACCATCTTAAGATTAATTAGTAGTCAGGTCACCAGAGTCCAAATTGCAATGTAAAAGCAAGTGTTTATCGTCAGTTCGGTTGGCACCAGAGGAGGATGTTTAAATGGCAACAGAACTCGTTATCTTGTCAACAAGTATGCGTTGATTAGTAAGGAAAAACAATGAATTACAAGAAGTCCGGAAACAAATACAGGCGATCGTATCACCCAACAATAAAGTGTGCCAATCAGTCACATATTATGGACACTTTAAAATGCTCAACCTATAACTTAATAAGACCAGAAGAGCGTCCATATGTACAACAGAAGAACAGAGAGAGTTCACTTCATCCACACGTTTAATCTTCCGAGGTAGAATGAACTGCAGCAACAGTTGACACCATAGAATCGACGCCACACACATTGCGCCCCCTACAGATCTTGTAGTAGCCCTTTTCTCCCCAATGCTCTCCCCACGAGTTCTTAATGATCCAGAAAGGCTTCTCCTTCATCCTGATCGGAGCATATCCCGACGATCCATATCCAACCAACAGAACACCGTGATCCAATCGCTTGGGGCATACGAAGGGGCACGACACTCCCCCTGCGTATGTCTGCATATACATCGCGTTTATGGCTATTGCAAGAGGACCGTTCTTGACAAGATTGGCTGCGATTTGATCTTCGTCAAGGGACACGACGCTGAAGTTGGCAACCTTTGCCGCAATCTTGGTCTTGACGAATTTGCACTTGTTGTGGTCTGAGCCAGAGTAGGGATAGTCAGCTTCTCGCATGAGTCCACCTGCCTTGAGCGTGTACTCGAATGCGCTGTTCATCAGACCACCACTGCAACCGGAGTCACAGGAATCCTTTTCTTCTGGATCACACTGAAATCACAGTACATGAGTTAACCAAACATATTAATCAGGCAAACATTCACATAAGTGATGAAAATCTATCATAACCTTATTATATACTGTATTGAACAACTTAGTTCTCCATCAATGTGAGACTCTAGCACACCTGCTCACGTGCAATGGTAGTGGGTCTCTAATACGCCCATCGTGCAGTGGTATTATTCATCGCGATATATTGAGTTATAGTAGGATTTTAACACATCCCTCGCCATATATTGAGTAATAGTAGGATTTTAACACACCTCTCACGTGCAACAATATTATTCATCTCGCTAACATGAACGAAAAGGAATTGAGAGGCAAATAGTGGAAATATAGATCTAAACTCTGATACCATACCGAAGTTACATGCTTAATTTTAAAACTAATTGGTACTCCATCAGGATGGCCCATGAAGAACTTATTCCTCCACCTATATGAAACTCTAATACACTTATATACAATACACGCTGAAACTAATTTATCCATCCCATATTAAAGTAACACTTGTTTGATAGTCTCCATAAATTAAGATCACGAGTTATAATATTCTAACTAATAAATCCATAAAATATGTGTACGTGAATAAAGCCAATTTTAACAAAATGAAGGATAACAGCGTCACCGGACGGAGGTAGTAGTCATGTTACCTCGTGGTCGCAATCCACGAGCTGCTGCTCGCTGAGACTCTCAAGTTTCCCCGTGGCAAGGTAATTGGCACCTTCCAGAGCCCCCGTAGTGCTAAACGACCAGCAAGAACCACACGAGCCCTGATTTTTACAATCATTATGAAATTTTCAACAATCACCAATATGCACAGCATAATTGGAAAATTAACAAGACCATTTTAAATTTTATAAGAAATCTTAGAAATCAATATTTTCTACCTAATATTTTGAAAATATAAGCTACTAAGGAATAACATCAAATATGAACAGTACATATTACCTGATTCTTCACAGGAGTGACAGCGCCGTGCTCTCTCCAGTCAAAATCCTTGGGAAGACCGTCGGTGGGAAGGACGGGAGCTTTGTTAGCGTCGGCCGGCAGGCGGAGGCGTCTGTTCAGGCCAAGGAAGTCGCGGCGGAACTCCGCCGGAGTCAAATCGGAGAACTGAGTGACGCCGTGGACGGCGGTAGGATCGAGCGTCTGGTGGCGCATAGCTCGGCGCAAGTTAGCCTTGAAAACCGCCAGCCGGTAATCGTGCTCCTCCTGCGAGGCGTACGATTTCCCGAACCGCTTCTTAAACAGCGAGAAGTGATGATCGGCGTTCTGCAGGTGATCATCGCCGACGACCTGCCGGATGAAAGCATCGCCGGAGACGGCGTCCTCGCCGGCGAAGGCACAGGCGAGGGTAAACGACGTCGCAATGAGAAGGAAAACGGGGAGAGAAAATCGATGAGCCATTTGAGAGGTTTGAGTTGAGAATATTTTGGAGGTTTTGATCACTCGTATTTATAGCAGTCCCGATGGATATGAGCTTTTCAAAATACCAGTCCCATTCCGAGGATGCTTTGCAGTGGAGGTTGACCAATTATCCAATTCTATGTTGCCACGTGGCGGAGTTTGATTTGTAGTGGGGAAGGTTGTTGCTTTCCCTTTCGGTTTCGCTTTTAGCACAACTATTCCGCAATGTTTTGTATTCCTTGGTTTATGGGATACTCGCCGAGAAAATTTTGTATGCGGAAATTCTAAGTATGTGCAGGTGTGAGTCAAATGATAATTTGACAAGTGTCCAATTAAAGTCCCACTTGAATGCATTCCCATTTTTCTCTCTTTATTTT
>JAULKK010000008.1:1286050-1306012 GCA_032355705.1 Rubia peregrina
AGCCTTGAATGAAATCTGTCATTAACTAGCAACTACTATATGATCCAATTCCTGTGTAAAAAAATATCTTGTTGCCACCAAAGTTTCAGATTCACACAGGGAATATGTTTTTGCTAGACATGAATATTTATGGGAATGAAGTGAATAACTAAAGAAGTTGTAGTTGTTAGGGATAGCCTCCCTAGTATTATTGTAAGGGTTGTTAGCCCTTACGCCGATGAACTCATGTCTGTCGTCTTATTCTTGACTTCGTCTCCCACTGTCACCAGGAGGCATATG
Organism: Rubia peregrina; assembly: GCA_032355705.1. NCBI lineage: Eukaryota > Viridiplantae > Streptophyta > Magnoliopsida > Gentianales > Rubiaceae > Rubia > Rubia peregrina. The sequence goes on from JAULKK010000008.1 coordinate 1,286,330, forward strand.
GTTCCTTCTGGCCACATTGTCTTGTCCACGAAGTCCACCAGTAGGGTGTCCGTCGGTCTTAGCTTCCTCCTCGTGTTCTCATCCAACTTCTCAAAGTAGTGCCAGTACATGATCTCTGTTGCGCTTCCTCCGTCCACATAGGCTCGGTGGATTCTCCTTCCCATCACCGTCATTGTGATTATGAAAGCATTATCTATTTGGGATGGGGTCCTCAGATCTAAACGATATGAATTCATTCACACCCATCTTTCTATCTATTGGCATTTCTTGAGGTGTCTTCCTGCAGCGAGCCTTCCTCCGCGACTCAGTTTTTCCTTCTTCACTCCCTCCGATGATGGCATAGATGTCTGTAATCGTTCTCCCAGCAGTGTCATCTGTGGTTTTGTTCTCTCGTTGTGTCTTACTGTCTTCGCTTGCTTCCTCTCTTACCACCTCCTTCCATTTGCTTATGTGGTCCCTTTCCGGTAACCTCTTTCTGCTCCTCTTTTCTCTGTGCTTCGTGTGGCTCCGTGAGCAGTTCCCTCCTCCTGGCTTAATCTGGTATGTGGCCTTGTTTTGGGCCTTCTTTTCCAGGTGTGCCAATTCTCCACTTTGGTTATGTTCTCAATGGGTTGCTTGAGATGCATACAGCTATTCGTGTCATGGCCATGATCATCATGATAATCACAGAAGAGTGATTTTTCCCTCATGTATGCAGGATTTTAAGCTTCCTTGTTGGTTCTAAGATGTTCTTTACAGCTACCAATGTCAAGATTTCTTTCAGTGTCTTGATGAGGGGGTGAACTTCTTGTCAAAGTTCAGCCTGTTGGGCCGAACTGACTCCATTTCATTTTTCCTGCATGTCTCCCCCATTTTCACCCTTTCGTGTGCCTGCACCAGGCTGTGCCTCTTTTCTCCTTCTGTCTGCGTTGTCTTCCCTGCTGAAGTTCTCCACCCTCTTCATTAACTTATCAATCATTCTGAGAGGTTTTAAAGTCCAGTCACTTAAGAGTAGTTCGTGTTTTAGCCATTCACGAACGTATCCATGAGGAACAGGTTGCTCCTGTTTTCTACCTGATTTGCCTCGTTGTTGAATTTCTCCCAGTACTCCAACACCGACTCCGGTGAATTCTGTGTGATGGCCAATAGCGACTCCAGCGGCTTCTTTGTAAACTTTCTCCTTTGCATGAAGCTTGTCACAAACTTCTTCTCCAGTTGTCTGAAGCTGCATATGGTCTCGTCCTCTAGGTTCTTAAACCAGACCTTGGCTGCAACTGTGAAGGTGGTTACTAATACCTTACACTAGATAGCCTCGGGTATCACGAAAGTGATCATGTTAGTCGAGAACGTGTGTAGATGGTCCTCCGGGTCTGTCTCTCCCGAGTATTGCCCCAAGTTGGGGGGTATTTTCAGCTTGGGCTTCGCTGTGTAAAGCTAGATCCTCTTTCCGAACGGTGACCCCCTTCCTCCCTTCCTGGAGTGCTTGCTCTCTTTGTCTTACGTCCTTCGCCGCTCATGTCTTATCTTTGTGTGTGCTCCTTTCACAGGCTGGTAAGGGTCGTGCAAGCTGTCTCTAGTAAAGGCTTGGTGTGGCTTCATGCCTATTCCTCCCGACTTCCTTTCTGACATCGCCCTACTATATTTATCCTTAGCGGCGCTCTGGCTAGTCCCTTCGCCTCTCTCTCTCTCTCTCTGCTGAGAACTCATCTCATGTTCTTCATGTTCGTGGAATAACTTTGTCGACTTGAGACTGTGCTTCTTCCTCGGGCCACCCACTTCTCTGGCGCTTTCCCTTTCTTCCATCTCCTTTAGTTTCTTCATCATTTCCCTCTGCGAGGTAATGATAGTTTGCAAGATTTTAGAGTTATTTATCAGCTTGCTAGTCATCTGAAGCCTGTGTCGCTTCCCCATTGGTCTCAACGTAACTTTTTCCTCCACCTTCAGGTGTGTCACATCCTCCATGATGACCTGATTGAGCATGTGTCCGACATGCGGTGATCCTTCCATGGTGAATGAGCTGTGTGGATGCTAGAGAATCAAGCGATCCCCGCAGACGGCACCAATGTTATGCTCTCTTTGAATCTGTCTGGGCAATAATCGTCTCATCTTTCTAGTGATGGTCCTGGACCTGTAAAACAGCTACTCCCTTCGTCCCTTTTATAGTGTCATACTTACCAAATTGGGTGTCCCTATTTTAATATTTCACCTCTCTTTCTTTCCTAATTTGGCAAAAGAAGTTTGAAGAAATTGTCAAATATACCCCTTATTTTTTGTGGGAATACTTCCTGTGTACGTGTTCAAAATTTTGGACAGCCTAATTATTCTATGCAAGTGGGTCTGCATACCCCTCAATTTGCATTTCGTAGTTAAAATTAAATCAAAAAATTTCCTCCACTTTTTGGGTGGTGAGACAGTATAATAGGGAAAGAGGGAATATGTGATATTTCTGGATTCGTCATAACAAGTAGGTTCTCAAAAGTAACTTTTTATTGTTTGCCTTTATTATACGCAGTTAAACATATTAACGGTAAGACAAGTTTCTTGATGAGCGTGAAATTTTTTATGTGCAATTTGATCTGGGACAGAGGGAGTATAGAAGGGGAGAAAATAGTCAGAAATAGACACAAAACGGACCGTTGAAAACAGAAGTTTCTTGAATTATGAATAGTTTTAAAGGTCTTCAGATTGTCGGGTTGACGAGATCTGAAGCGTCATGTATTCTGAGAACCTTCCTCATCATATGTTTTTCTTGACCGATTCCCGTCATCCAGAGAATCACAAGACCAAGACTTAGAGTTAGACGTGACCGATTGCTTTTAAAAATTAAACGGAAAAAAAATACCCAGCCCAATCACGTTGAAGTGGCCCTGGAGGTTTTGGGATTACCATTGGTTGATATATACAATATTAAATCTAGTCAAATTCTTTTAATTCCTTATTAATATACTTGATTTTAAATTACTTACTTGTTTATTTTCATAATAAAATTAGTTGCAATAAACTAGATTTTCCTTTTCATAATTCAATGGACAATTCAATATTTATTTTCTCCCTATTTAGTTATTGAACATTTATTTATACTAGCGTAGTAACATCGCGCATCGGGCAATATTATTAATTAAAATATTATGACGTATATTTTGTGTCCTACGTTTAAATTGAAAACAAAGTTTATTTAAAATTTAAAATTTTAGTCATCTAAGGAAAACTATATGGGTTATGAAGTGAAATAATTAATTTAGTTAGAAATCGTTAAATACTGAATACAGTAAAAACTGATTATTTTTATAGTATTTCATTTAATTTCATAAAAGTAATTATTTATATGTTGAGATTCATTTTAAAATGTCATAATTATGGGTATCTCATTATAATGAATCAAAATCAAAATTAAATGACCTAATTAGTCTCACTAATTATAAAATGTCCTTATTTAACACCTAGTCGGTCTAAAACAAGATTTTGTCATATATAATAAATAAATAATATGCGTACATATTTCTATCAAAAGTACCCTATCATTTAATAAAAACATCCAAATATTTTATTATTTTAGATTATGTGTTTGATTGGATTTTCTCTAGTGATATATATTATTATATATATAGATATAACATGACATATTTATGGTTTTAAATATATCTCAAGAAGTTATATATTTTAAAAAATTATGATTGATTATATATATATAGTAAAAAATTAAAATAAGTAACATGTATTATAATATTAGTATGTTACTTTTGAACAAATTTGGTTTAGGTTAGTCAAAATAACTTCAATATCCCTGGTTGACAGCACCAACCAAATAATTTCTATTATATTGTGTTTGGGATTATCTGTCTATGATTTAGTTTATTGTATTTTTAATTATTATATTTTTATTTACAAAATTCAAGAATATGATTATTTAAATAATGATATTATTTATTTAATAGGTATATTTAAAAATATACTCTCTATGTCCCACTAATAATGGTAAATTACTAATTTCAAAGTTAAATTTGATAAATTTTGACCATAAATATAAATTAATCTATATATAATAAATATATCATGTGAGATATTGTTGAATTCATCTTAACATGTATTTTCTATATATCAATTATTTATGCGGAATTGGTGTATGTAACTAGAGATATTGACAATCAACATGATCATTGAAAATCGTGAAAAAACAAACATGTCAATTCTGCCGGGACAGAGGGGTATTCAAAAGATATTTTAAAGTACTAAACGTGACTTAAATTCAAGCTGCACTCCCATGCTGCTTTAATAACGCCCTCTCAATGTTGACTACCAATTGATTTAATATTTATTATTCATTCTGCAGGAATAGTATTTCTGATATGATGACTCATTTTTGTGATATAATTTGATCCATCTGATTCGAATTTATTATTATTATTTAAAGAAAATAATTTACAGTATAAAACGTAAATATAACATATAAATATATGAGATTACAATTCATCAATGTGAATTGACACTTCTAAAAATTACATATGTTTATATTAATATTACAAAATAATGGATTTTTAGAGTGAAAAAAGAGTTCGCGTCTTGAAAAACGATTGTTAAACTATAAAAGACTTTATTATGGTGCATTGATATCACATCAATGATAAGGGTTCAGTGATATCAATTCGGTTATTCGGGTCAGGTTCAGGTTCGGAACAAACGGGTTTTGGTTGAAACGAGACGGGTTGAAATGGGTCAAAATCTATTTTGGGTCGGGTTGAAACGGGTCGAAATCTGTTAGTCGGGTCGGGTCGGATTGAAAATGGTTCGGATTGAAACGGATCTAAGTCTGTTTGTCGGACCGGGTTGAAAGTGTCAAAGTTGTTTGTCGGGTCGAATCGGGTCAAAACATATTTGGGTTGAAAAGTGTCAAAATCTGTTTGTCGAATCGGATCGGGTAAATGTCAATTTAGGTTCTAACGGGTCTGTAATGTTCCTCGGGTCAGATCGGGTTGAGTTACACTACTAGAAAATAGGTACATAGGCACCGGTGTGTCAGTGTTGGGCAGGGGCGGAGCTAGAATTTTTTATGTGGGTCACAATTTATTTGGTGTCTCTATCTCTGAAGATAGTGTTAGAATTTCGAGAAATTTTAGAATGTAGTATTTCGGGTTAGAATTATTAGGTTAGAATCAGGTTTTGGGTTGAATTTGGGTTGAGTCGGGTTTGGGTTTGGGCCCAGATTATCAGGTCAGGATCGGGTTTCGGGTTGTGTTCGGGTCAAGTCGAGTTTGGGTTTGGACCCAAATTATCATGTAAGAATCGGGTTAGCGTTGAGTTCGGGTTGAGTCGGATCGGGTTCAGATCAATATTTTTTGGGTCAGGATCAGGTTCAGGTTGAGTTCGGTCGAGTCAGTCCGGGCCGGGTCATAAATTTGTGTCAGAGATTGACAGCTCTATAAGGATTAATATACAGTGCCACAACAAATCAAAGTCTAACAGAAATATGATTTTAAATTCTAAGTAAAATTACCATTTATAATCTAACCGACAATGAAAGCTAATTCTATTTGGAATCTAACATCTATGACCTTTTCTACGAGGAAAGGGGTTCTATTCATTAATATCCTCCCTCAAGTTGGAGTATGATAAACAAGAATGTCCAACTTGGCAAAAAAAATTCTGAAATTGCTAATCAATAAAAGTTTTTGAAAAATAAAAATCACCATCAAACGGATTCAACTTCAGCAACAGTGGAAATAGCAACAACAACAGTAACAGTAGCAGTGATAGAGCAGTATTCAACTTCATTAACAGTAGTAGTAGCAGTAGAGCAGTATTTAACTTCAGTAATAGTGAAATCAACCACATGATTGATTGGTGAGCAACAATGGCAAGCGTCGGAGATCTTTGCAGTGATGGTGGCAGCTTAGAGCGGCAGTGGCAGGAAGGACATAACGGCATTGGTAGAATGGTAGTAAGAGCAGTATTCATCACGAACACGACCAAAATAATAATAATATGGAATAGATAAAGTAAGTAGATAAAATTCAACAAACTATCTAATGACCATGGCGTGAAGCAAGTTGTTCTCTTGGCGCCAAACGTCGAATACAGCTAAAGACCGTTGACCTTATGGTGAGAATAAAATATTTGACCAAAATTTAATGGGTGAAGCACCATAAAATTTTGGCCAAACTTTCTCACTCGTCCAATTTTATGGTGATCTCACCATATTTTATTGCAAAGATGTAGAGGAAATAAAAACGAATACTAACGCAATTGAGATCTGAGCTAAATGATTTAGCATTCTTTTATGTCTCACAACATACTGATTAATCAGGTGCTCGTTCAGAACACTAAAGTTGACTGTTTTATTTTTTAATTTCAGAAAAGCACAAAAAGAATCTGCCCACCATTAATTACAATAATGCATAGCACTCCAGTTCAGCTGTAATAATAGCTACGCTGTCCAACTCCAACATTATTTTAATACATATGAGATTTTTGTTAAACATATTCTATTGCATATTTTAATACATCTGATTCCTTACACATTTTCTTATATATTAAGTTTTATTTACAATAATGGATTATTTTATTTACAATAACTCTTTCTTATAAATTTATAATTTAAATTGTCGCATAATGGGTTGTCGGTAACTCAATCCCTTACACTAATGATCGATGTGGTAAAATTTATTAACAAGATTTGATCATTAAAATATGAGATGGAATATACCTTTTCACTCAGGTACTAAAATATTACAGTAAGTTAAGCACTTAACCCTTTTGGTATTTTGAGAAACTATATATTAATCTAATTGGTAGTGTAATGGACCTGGTTTAGTGGCAAGCAACACTCTCTATAATTGAGAGGTTCAGGGTTCAAAGCACACCCCCATCAAGAATTGTGAATATTAGAACAATTTTTTGATTGGGACTACCCGGCGTCATAGGACCGTGTCGGTGGTCCCATTTGGATGTTCTCAATAGGGCGTCTCTAGCTATCAAATGGATGGAGTTTCATGCTCCACTGAGTTTCAACAGATTCAATGGTGATGTATCCTAGTTATGTCCTACATTAGGATATTAATATATAATTTGATTGCTTGTATGTAACATTTCGAAAAAAAATATATTAATCTAATTGGTATATCAATTGGGCTTCCATTGTTCGACCCGTCTTAATTCAACTCGTCCCGAAATGCCAACCAACCCAGTTCAAAATCCATCCCGAAAATGTAAGACAATAGAAAGAGATATTAATTTAAATTTAAAGACTCGATGCAAAACAAAATATTTTATTAATATTGTTTTCAATTAAACAATTAATAAGTTACAGTAATTTGCTAAAATAAAATAGTAATTAAAACATACTCTCTCCGTCCAACTTTATATTGCTTATTTAGTTTTTGAGAGTCAATCTTTCTAAACTTTGACCTAAATATAAAATTAATATATAAATAATAAAAATATCATGTGAGATATTGCTAGATTTATCATAATATATACGTATTTTCTAAATAACAACATTTTATGCGACATTATTATAGGTAAATAGAGATATTTACGTTCACATCGAAGATCGTGAAAAAATAACTACTCCCTCTGTCCCAGCTTAAATTGTCCACTTGCTTTTTGAGCACTATTCTCTATTAAAATCTGACCACATATTTGAATAGATATATGAGCAATAATATTATCACACTCCCTTCATTTCATTGGATGTGACACGCTTTCCTTTTTTGGTTGTTTTTATGAATTTGACACACTTTCCTTTTATGGTAAGATTCCTTCACTTTCATCCATTCATTCTACTATTCTCTTTCTAAATTCAATTTCATCCACTCATTTCATTCAGCTAAATCCAAGCATCTAGAGCTATGATGTTACATCCAACAAAACAGAGTTAGTATGTGATATTGTTGAATTCGTCGTAATAAGTAGTTTTCAAATGTCAAGTTTTTATCTGTCATTATTATACGTAGATGAACATACTAACGGTTAAACATGTTTTTTGAATAGCATGATAAAGATTGTTGTGTAATTTAAACTAGGACGGAGGGAGTAAGCAATTTTGAGTGAGACGGTTATAATTTATGAAAATACAGCATTTTCCAAGACTGAGTAAACTAATACGGCAATATATTAATGAGATTGGTACGAAAGAAATAGAAGAGAAATGACGATTGCAATCATTCCAGTGATGGGCACATTGATCATAAATTATTCTTATCAAATTTAGTGTAGGACAATAATTTTTAAGGTGTCATTTTATTATAATCTTATGCAAAAAGATGGAGAGTACGTATCATTATTCTTAGTTTGTTGATGCAAACTCATGTGAAGCTGTCTACAAAATCAAATTCCGAATCTCTAGGGATGATTTTACGGGATTCATATTCCACCAGCCTCAAATGGACGTGTTTAAATATTGTATTTTTTTTTATAAAAAAAACATCAAATGATGGGGGAGTTTAATTCATTGGTTCCCCAAACCACCTCAAAATAAAAAAAAAAACAAAAGATACAAGCCAAACCGTTTACAAACTAATCTAGTGAAAAAGGAAAATTATTTTGTAACTAAACATTTAGCCAAACAAATCAATTTCTTTTGACTAGTGGAGGAGCATTTGGCTTTGTTTAGGAATGAATTTCTCCTTATTCATTTCTTTTGATAATGTGAATAGCTTGTGTTTATGCTTCACATCGAAGCGTTCCGCCCAAGATCCCGAGCTCCATAACAGAAATTCTAAGTTCCCTATGAGTTGATTGAAAGTGGCCTGATCACCTTTACTTCATATTCTAAGTTCCCTTTGCTTTAGATTACAATGATCCTTCATGAATCAAGTGAAACTGGCCTGATCAACTTCATGAACCCCGAATCAAAAGATCCTTCATGAATCCTGATCACCTTGCATCTTGCTCACCTGTAAAAATAAATAAAAACTGAGTAGCTTCCATTTAAAATTAATCATCCACGTTCTGGATTCTAAGTGAAGGGATTTCAAATTTATCAAGTATAATCAAACCATGAATCTCTCTATTGAGTTGTGTAAAGCTGAGAATGAGAGTTTGTGGATTCCGGAGTGCTTGCTTAGCTAAAAAATAAGCTGGATTATTTGCTTGTCTAAGAATATGCTTAATGTTAATTTGTGTGGTAATTTTATTAATTTGGAAGGCCAGATCATAGAACTCCCACAGTGCCATCATTGGATTGGTTATAGAATTGATGGCATTTGCGCAATCCGATTCAATGGTGAATGGATTTGAATGGATCAGAGCAAAAGGCTTTCATGAATTCAAAACCAGTCCTAATGGCTAACATTTCAGCATGTAAACTTGATTTCGCATAAACAGAGCAAACTTTAGCTTTAACAAGGACTCCCAAAGTATTACGAACTACTATACCGATTCCACAATGACATTGGTCAGGTTTCCAAGCAACATCTACATTAACCTTATACCCTAAAACCGATTTTTGTCATAGAAACTTGAAGATAGATGGTAGCACCGGTTTGAATATTGTATTGAGTACATTGAAAATTGCATGTAGCCAAAAATTGCTCGAAGATTCAGTGACATTATTAGAATCATGGGCTCCTATCATAAAACCAATTGGTACTATGTATGGATGACTCATGATCTTATATATTGAGTAATAACTGTGTCAACCACCGATGTGGGACTCTAACACGCCCCCTCACGTGCAACGGTATGAATCATCGCGCAAACGTGGACAGAAAGGGGCAACGGGCCAACCTTGGGCTCTGATACCATATTAGAATCATGGGCTCCTATCATAAAACCAATTGGTACTATGTAGGGATGACTCATGATCTTATATATTGAGTAATAACTCTGTCAACCACCAATGTGAGACTATAACAAACATGTACCACGTTAATTTGATTGAGCAAATTGCTGAATGATTCGTGTAATGAGTCAAATCAAGTGTGCTTGGGTTCATACACTACTGGAAGCATCGGTATATCAGCACCAGTAGTTCAATATTGGTGTTAAAAATATTACTTCTTCTATCTCATTTTAAACTGCAATTTAACTATTCATTTAGTCAAAACCTCTTAACTTTGGCCCTAAAATTGAATTGGTATATAAGTATAAATACTATTGTGTGATACGTTGTTAGATTCGTTATAACATATATTTTTAAAATATCAAAAAAATTCATGGTTTAATTATCGTTAATGAAATATATTAATGATCAAATATTTTTCAACTCAACTGTTAAAAGTCAAAAGGTGAAACTTGAAATGTTACGGAGGGGAGTACATACATGGGTAGTTAGGAACAAAAAAAGAAGTAAATGCCTATAAATAATCTACGAATTTAGGGGTGATAAAATGGACCCGTAACCCACGGGTCAAATGGGTTTTCTATTCTTAAATCCTGATGGGCATGAGTTAAATGAGTAATGGATCAAATGGGTTACGGGTTATATGGGTAATAAAAAGGGCAAAATACTCAAATGACCCTATTATTTCACAAATGTGCCAATACAACTCTGTAAAATCTGAAAGTGCTAATATAACCCTATGTTTTGCATCAGATGTGCCGATATAACCTTTTGACACTATTCCGACATTGACCCATTATTTTCCGGTGTTGACCAGATTATAAAAGACAAAAATACCCCTAGAATTAAACCTAAAAATGTAAAGACAATAATACCCTATAGTTTTCTTCTTCTTCATCCGACGAGTTTTGGGTTTCAATCTGAGCCGCCACAACTCCGTCGCGCGCCACCGCAGCTCTACCACGCGCCGCCATAATCAGCGCAACCAAAGCCATGGAGAAAAACACAACCAAAATCCTCTACCTATCGATCTCTGCATCTCCTCCATGAGAATAGTGTTCAGGTCAGACAAAGAACACTAGTGCTACATCTTGAAAGCCAGAGTCAATACCAAGCAATCCTTAAAACCTGCATTTACATGCTTTACCAGAATAGTATCAACATATGGCCAGAATAATATCAACATAGCATCAGGATCAAACTCAAATCAACAAATTCTGAAAAATCAGGGAGCTCCTCACCGCTGCCCCAAAAGCCAATATCTACCCCGTCTTCGAGCTCCTCACCGCCGCGCCCCAAACGCCGATATCTACCCCGTTTTTGAGCTCCTCACACGTTGGGTTTTCAAGTCCGGATAAAATCACCGCCAAAATGATGGCCCAACAAACCTAATATTCGAATCAGTGCTGGGGTTGGGGTTGGAGCGAGGCAGAGTTGTGGCAATCGGTGGTGAGGGTGGGGTTGTGGTGGTGGATTGGAGGAGCAGAAGGCTGGGCGGTGGCGGAGCGGCGGCGGCGAAGACTCCCCTTCGCAAACCGACTGTGGAGGAAGGAGCAGAATTGGGGAAAAGGACAATTACCAAGTTGCAGAATTGGGGAAAGACACAATTGCCAAGTTTTTGACTTTTTATATTTTAAAAAGTAAGGGTAAAATAGTCAATTCCTAAAATTCCGGTCAAATTATGGTCTCCAGGGTTATATTAGCACTTTCGATCAAATATTAGGGTTATAATAGCACTTTCAAATTTTACAGGGTTATATTGACACTTTCGACCAAAACATAGGGTCATTTTCAGCACTTAACTCTAATAAAAAATATGAGTCGGACGGATTAGATTTGCAGGTTGACTGCGGATTGAGAAAATGAATAAATCCACGGATCAAACCTGCGGGTATACCCATTTTGATTCTTGCTCATGACCCGTAATTCTCCACGAATCAGGTTCAAGTAAGATATGATTGTCTAAGACCCAGAATCCGTTATCAATATTAATTACTAGTTGAAAACCATACTGGGTGTGAAAGCATAATTGGATTGTGAATCTGTGAACCGTTTTCACGCTCTGTGTTTGTAGAAAACACACTGGTAGCATAAGCATAGCAAATTCATTTGCAAACTGAACTGTAAAATATTAATTTGCAATGGAAATTAATACCATAAAAGAACTCCACAATATCAAATTAAACCTTGAAATACTATGTGAATATCATTCAAGTTGTTTAAAAAAATTGAACTTAAAAAATATATAAAATCTCAAATTTATATGTTAACCCGGGTTTATATTTCCATTCACATGGGTTGAAACTCGCGGGTTTACCCATTTTTGACTCGTTGGTTAAGTAAATCTCAACCCGCTGGTTGAGTGGGTTTCAATTCGACCCATTTTTTACCCGTTATAAAATGGGTCATACCCATATTTTTAAATTACTCATATTACCCGACCCATATTCGACTTGTCCACCCGTTTAACACCCCTATACGAATTGGTCAATTAGGCAAGAAAAGTCAATTTCCAACACCAGTATATATGGAGGGAAAAACCTAGTACCAGTAACAACAATCACCCAAAACACACCTTCTTCTGAGAAACCCTTTGTCGCTTCCCACTCAAATACCCTACTTATTTTCTTCAATCTTCTTTTTTCCATATTCCCATAATACGGAGATGGGAAAACATTAACTTTTTCAATTGATATTATTTATGTTTTTGAATAGATATGGATTTATCTCGATACATTAGTATTGTTTTTCGACTTGATAGATTAGATTATTGTGTTCTTGATGGTCATTCGATTTAGTTGTTCACGTCGATGTATTGTTCTTGATCTGGTGGTACAGATCATGTGTTCGCGTTTCTTTTGTCTTTTTATTAGGAGTTCCATTTATTTGGATGGGTCAATCTATGTTTTTCAAGGTATTTACAGTCTGAACAACATAAATCCTGCTTTGGTTTAAGTGGTGTTACAATTCTTGAAAATCCTTGTTTTGGGCTAGTGATATTGATGTGATGCACTCATCTCTACCAAGTGATCATGATTTTTGCATTATTACAGTTTTATTGGATGTCTAATCTGTAATAGTACACACTATCAGTCGAATGTTTAATTTAATACACAACCCTGAATTTCTCACTTTAATACACTTTTACTCGAATGTTTTTAAAACAGTGTGTGATACCTGTCTGACCTACACACCAACCTAAATATCACGCTTCCATGACAAATTGAAAGTTCAATTAAAAATAGAGTTTTTAGACAATCTGTTGAAGAGATATTACAAATAAATAATACATGCTCCACAACAGATACAAATGGTTGACCCAACTTTCACTTAACTATTCACATTACCATGAATTAGCTTCTTGCACCAAAAATTCTGGGCAACCAAATACACAATTTCTTATCTCTAACCTCTTATCATTTGCTCGGTAGCCAAGAAAAACCTGTCTTCTGTCCGTCCTCAGTCCTCGCCACCGAACCCAGATATTCGTTCCTTCCTCTTGTCAAAGACGGCCTTGAATGATTCCCGTTCAGCGCGTAATCTCTCTTCGAACACATTTTGCTTTCTTGATACGCTTCTAGCAGACGTTACCTTCTCTTCATCTGACAGCGGGTTTGACTTCTGCATTTGTAGTATAACAAGCTGTCAGTAATCGGAATCCATTTCATTATGTAACTGAATGTCTCGCTCTATCCAAGTACAATTGTGTCCAGTGCTAAGCTTGGATTTTTAAATGGTTTAATAGCTAACAGAAGAAGTTGAAAGCTACGTGGGAAAAGCAAACGGATAAAAGTGCAAACAGCACCAGGAAAGTTGAAACAAGTAAAATTTTAGCAAATCTTCTCACCATGTTGTACCCAGCACCAGGACCGATCACCAAAGACACCGTATTCAACGATTTTGCAGCAATGATTGAGAAGCCAGAATTGCCAGCCTGAGAGACAAGGAGTACGGAGTACCCATTATACCTCTGAAATGTTTCCATACAGGAACAGGGAAAAAAGTATTTTTTCTTCTATGTGAAATTGGCTATATTCTCACTCAGATATAAAAATACGCCATGCCCCTCTTCATTGTTCATTTCCAATTCTTTTTCCAAGCCTTTTCATTTTCATATCCCTATTAGTTTAAGTTGGTGATTCTATAATGCCCATTACTCGATGTAACCACTTCTAGCTTTCGCAAGTAATCAATCATGTATGATTTAATCACATAAACATCATTCATTACATGATAGGGCTAATTATGGCTCTGTTGCATGGGAAAAAGCAGCAAATATTTAGCCATTTTGTCACATCATCATCAGTAAGAGGAAAGTAGTTTGTTACTAACACATACCTGGTCACCCCAACGCACTGATTTACCTTCCTTATTATGAGATCGTAGCAACCCTGGAGCAGCAGGGGAGTTTCCATCTGCTTTATTTTTATGGATATCATCTTCATCTAAATCATTCGACCATTTGCTCTTGCCCAATTCTTTTACTTCTTCGTGTGGCTGATCAGTATCAGCTTCCCACTTATCATCCTCTAGAGAAACCCATATACATGCAATTTGTCAATGGAAGGGGACATTTCTTTAGAAGATGCATGAACACCAAAATCATTAATGTAGTGTACCAACATTTTCCAATTTATATTAAAAAAAAAGTAACAAAGTAGAAACACAACCATGTCATCACATCATTATCAAGAACGGAAAGCTTAACCCTTACAATCCTTCTTTGAAACTAAACAGACACAACATCACCATCAAGAGTTGTTCGCAATCGAATGAACACCTTTTGAGAATCTAGCACTTCAAAGTCCAACTGTTCTAACATAGCAAAAGTATTCAAACGAAGTACTACAATTAACAAATATATCAGCCTAAAAAAACATAGAAGAGGTAATTTCCGGAGTACTGTCCAAGTAATCAAGAGAATCCAAACATATATAATTCACTTCAGGGTTTAGAAAGATTCAACAAACAAAAGATCCTTAACTAAGCACTAAAATAAGATCGCAATATACAATATTGTAACAAGTTCGTGCAATGATAATTTAGAGACAGGACGAAGAAATGAAAGACAACAAATCCAAGACAGCATTCACCCATTTGTGTCGTACCATCAGAAAGAGCGCCTCTAACTGAAGGTACCACAAGCTTCTCAACATAGGTTTCTTCAGTGCTATTATGACCTCCAACAGGATCCTCATCTCCCATGTCCATGTCTACCTGCCACATTTTAAGTTAGAACATTAAGTCATTTCATACCAACATCGGATGATCTTTTTCAAGCACCAGAAACATCTAAGAGATACAGTACACAGTGACAACTTAGGGGATAACACCACCGTCTTCTATACAATATCATAAATACAAAAACTCACCCTAACTTTTTGACTAGGTTGATTTTTTAATTCTAATATTTCTTTTTATATCAAATTCTTAGATGATTTAAAAACAGGTGTCTGGTCAATCTTTCCTAACATCAGATGGATTTCTTGCATTTTATAAAGCCTACAGGAAGTTTATCGCTAATATGGATTAGGGTCAAATTAGTGTTCTAGAATGTGTGCAAATACAAATTTGTGAACGGATTATATATGAAAACCACAGTCGCACCTCCTTACGAGTCCCAGCACTGGGTTTTAAAGAGCCCAAGTCACACCTAAGTGCAAACGGTAAAAAAAATTACCAAAGCACTAGGTGCAAGTGAGCACTTCGGACTTACATGTTCAAGGAATATATAACCAATGACACATAGTATAACAAGAAACATGGAATAATAACACAAAAATAGTAAAAATGTCTAAAACAAATCAAATTCAAATAAGGCAAATAAAGTTTCCGAGCACAATTCTAAACCCACCATCTCAAGAGCAAGTGAGACGCTAAGATTAATTTAAAACCAGATTCTCAAAACATTAATTAAGGCTCTAAAATTAATTATAGTTTAAAACCACTAGCATTTTGAGAAAGCAAATAAATTATAGTTTCTCTTCATGATTTTTTGCAAAGCCCTGGAAGTGAAGGAGGATGAGAGATCTAACTGAATGGAACAGAATCTTTCTTTGACCCATTAAATAATTCTCAGTTTCTCACCCTCCACCCACTTCACTCCACTCTCCTCAAATGCTCATTTTGTCTACACCTTTTCTTCGTCTTATCTATACAGATGAAAAGAAGCTAACTGGGCAACTAGTAATCATCCAATAAAATTACCTCTTGAATTGAGTTGTTCTCTAAACGATCTCCATGTAGTAATGACTGCAGGATGTAAAAGACGCAAGTTTTAGAATCAAGCAATAAATGTGAAGGAACCGTTTACAAATAAAATCATCAAATGTGTCTGTTTGTTGGAGGATTCGAAAAAGTGAATAGCGCAAAGTTTTCAGCAAAATGCACAGCCACTGTCCCTAAGATCTGCCCTACATGTCCAGCAATACTTGTGGGCAGTTTGTCATTAGGATTTTACACCCCACAAGCTCATTACAAATATTGTTTACTAAATAATGCTCAAACTATGAATGGAAAACCTTTATATTCAGTTTCAAGTACAATGCAGGAGTTTCTTCCCATAGGTCAGCCATCTTTTGAATGTCATCCAGGGTGAAACCATGCACATTCCTCGCAGCACAGCCCTAAATACCACAATCTCATCAGAAAGTTCTACGCAGTGGAAAAGATATCAAATCAACTTTTAACAGAATCATAGTTCATGAGCTATAGATGCAAGGAGAAAATTGGATTACCGCGGGGTCCTTGTAAGCAGCTTCTAACAGGTAAACTTCATACCCCGCTCTCTGAAAGAAAGAAGACGAAGCCAGTGAATAAACAATATTAAGTAGATAAATAGTGAATCAGTCCGATAGAAGAGCAAATCAATAACAGTATAATACCCTTCCCTTAGCTATTCAGCACTAGCTACCCGCAGGAAAGATTTTCTTACAATCAAAGAGTATGGACTATAAGAACAAAATGATATGAAATAGAAACAGATTCTATTACTAAAGATTTGCACCTCTGTGATTTAAAAGTACTGCATATTAAAAATAGAGGAGGTCTTCTGGCAGGTGGCATATTCTTTAAGTTATGTGGCATATTCTTAAGTTAGACAATCCACTGTATTTTTTCATTTATACCTGCATTTGTTAAATTACATACTAAATTTTAAAATTTTAAAATGGACTTTTTATATTAATTTTTTTATATTTTCACATTAAATACACATTATTACTTGTTTTAACTTATAAAATACAATATTTGGATTTTTTAAAAATATTTTAAGTAAAAAATTATAGGCCTCCTTTCCTAAGACTTCCTCTTAAAAATAAAAAACCAGGGTGAAAAGAACTCGTGGCTTATTTAATAGCTTAAGTACTCATCCACTGCTTGGAGCTTGGTTTTAAAATGCGGGATGCGCTAAAATGCGCTAAGGCCTAAAATTAGAATAATACGCGATGTGCCATGCGATGCGAGGGTATCACCTATTTTATATTCAATATATATGTATATATGCATATGCAAGGCAAGTTCAAATAATCAAATGTAAAGTTAGGTACATAATAACTTCAACCAAATAACAAATAGCGAATCAATTAACTACGAGTACCAACAAGAATACGGGAATAATATCAAGTTTCAAGACTCCCAAGTCTCAACAAAAAACACTTAAAAACCAAAACGACACAAACACAACATAATTAGTTCCTAAGAACTCTAAGTTAAGATTTTAGACTTGAAAGTTTCAAAACAATTCAAGTTTAAAGATCATCAAGAATATCAGCCAAACCAAAACTGAGTTCTAATTTTATTATGGGATGAATGAATGGTAAGGTTGTTTTAGCTCATACGTTTGTATAAGGTCTAATTAATATGGAATTCATTGAGCATACATCACATTGAATATGGAAGATATAAGCCAAACCAAAAATATCAAACATATATGTTCTCTACAAATTGGCTTGTACTGAGTACTGATCTAAATATCAGCTCAAAACTGAGCACTGACTACTGATAAAAATATCAGCCAAACTAACAACATTTTCCTAACGAAGTATGCAAGAAAGAATGCATCCAAATCATTCTTATGAGTTATCAGAACTAAAGCCTCACATACAACTGAAAACTAACAACATAATCCTAACAAAATACAGCAAGAATGCATCCAAATCGAACCAGCCTATTAACCCTGCAGCATAACCCTTTGAAGTTTGAATTGAGCGAAAAAAGATGAAGAAAACCATGAGCAGGAGTAAAAGATTGAAAAAATTATATTTAAGGAGAATCTTATGATAGCCGTTGATGAGGAATTGAGGATGAGTGGAGAAGAAGAAGAGCAACATCGCCGACGCGAGAACAAAAGCAGAGCCGATGGGAACATAAAATCAGAAGGAAACCCTTTCCTCTGCTAATTTTGGGCTCTTAATATCAATGGGCTTTATTTAACTAAGTGGGCTTTTTTATTTAAATGGTCATTTTGACAACCCAACCGCATCAAAGCTAGGATGCGGCCGATGTGCTTCGCTTCCGATGCGCTCCGATGCGGCCGCCTAGGTAGCACGGGTACGGTAAATAGGTCACGGTACCTGTACTGGGTACGGATTCGGTCTGGGGACGTCCCCGGTACGGTTTGACTTTTTGGGTACTTTGACCGGGTGCGGGTACGGTCAAGGGTATGGTCAAGATGGAGGGTACGATTTGGGGTACATTGTACCCCATTAATTCTGAATAAAAAAATTAAAATTATAAATAAGAAAATAAAAGGAAAAGTAAAAAATAGAGCAAAACCCTTCGTTCGCCGGACTTTGAGAAAGAGTTTATTGTTGAAGATTGATGTTTTTCATTCACTTTTCATGCTTATTGTTATGTTTTTCTTTGACTTGGACAATGAATTTTATTTGGTGTTTGTTTATTTTAATCTTGTTGTTTAAGACATTGAATTATAATCTTGTTATGTAGTTTATTTCCTAATTATTGTGATGAATAATAAGTTTAAACTACATTTGGATATTTTCATTTACTTTAAATTGTTTTTCAATACAAAATCACATTATCTTTGATTAAAAAATGATTAATTATTAATAATAATATTAATATATATTTTTAAGTTTTTAAATTTTTATTTATAATCGTACTCATTTCGTACCCTACCCCTTAATTTTCATTTTATCGAATCTCGTACCCGTACCCGTACCCAAAATCGTATCGGTGCTACTTAGGTAGAGCTGCGCATAAATTTGAACTCATTCATACTGATGTTTGGGGTATTAGTCCTATCATTTCTCATGCTCAATACAAGTACTATCACTTTTATTGATGATTACAAGAGATTTACTTCGGTCTATGTTTTGAAAAGAAATCAAGCTTTCTCAATGTTAAAATTGTTTCTCGCCTTGGTTGAGACAATTTTCAGCCGTTGTCAAAACTCTTCGTTCAAATTCCGATGGAGTATATCAGTAATGAATTCCAGTCATATCTTCATTCTAAAGGCATTGTTCATCAACTTTCTTGTCTAGATACCCCACAACGAAATGAGGTTGCTGAACGAAAAAATCATCTTCTAGATATGGCTAGAACATTGCTTATTGAATTGTTTGTGCCTCCTAAATTCTGGGTTGAAGCCCTCACTACCGCCACTTTTTTTAATAAACAGACTTCATTCACAAGTGTTGGGATTAGATTTGTCATATTTTAAACTTCATGGCTCACATCCTATCTATACAGATCTTCATGTTTTTGGGTGTATGTGTTTCATGCATCTTCCTTTGCAGGATAGGCACAAGTTGTCTGCCCAATCTGTCTGTTGTTCTTTTCTTAGGATATAGTCCTATTCACAAAGGCTATCTATGTTATGATCCAAAATCTCATAGAGTTCGTATTTCTAGAAATGTGACTTTTTTTTAAAAACCAATGGTTTTTCCTCTATCTTCATCTTAACC
>JAULKK010000008.1:1306112-1319464 GCA_032355705.1 Rubia peregrina
GAGAACCATTTCCCTGGTTTTTTTTGTCGGGAAATCTCGTAATTTATTGGCTATATTTTGTTGTGAACTTCTGCATCCGTAAATGTTCCAAGCCCAACCTGGAGCTCATCTTCTTAGCTTCTGTTTTGGTCTTTTATCAAAGTTATTATTATTTTTTGGAAAGAGTAACATCATAATTCAATCAAGAACTGTTTGTGTGACATCTTTTCTTAGCTATCACATCGCTCCACTGCTGAACATTTGCAGCTGAAGTAGATGGGCTGGTCTTGTTTGTAAAACATTCCCCAAGTCTCAAAAGTGTTGATGCCAGACGATCACGTTGCTCTGGAGAAGAGGAGTGGACATTCAAAGTCCTCCAAGATATGCTTTTTATGCTTTAGCTGTTTTCCATCACCTCTTCTTTTCATCCTAAATTACAGCTTGAGCCCTACTCAAATATTAAATCTCTAATGGGCAAAAAAGGCAATAAATGTTCGGTTGCATCTATTTGTTATTCTTAGATAAGCTAATTATGTTAAACTGGATTCAGTTGAGAACTTGAGATATTTATTATTACCCTAATAAGCAAACAACTTCGGTTGTAGATTTTTTTCTGTTTTGAGATAGTGTATGGCCTAAATCAGTCCCTACATTTTTTTTTCCTATTCTAATTGTGAACCAGTCACTAATTTCCTTATAGAAACCCATACTTTAACATTCATGTTCTGAAAGCTTGGATAAAATGCAAAAAAGGTGAAGAAAGGGCAACCCAGTGCAAAGAAGCATTGCATGTTTTCCCACCAAGGATCTGGCCATTAAGACATATGTTATAAAACCTTATACTATATTTTTCTAAGTATATGTTTGCATGGTTGAGTCCATAATCTCATGCATGTGGCAACATCTCTTTGGTACATAACTATTTGACAGTGTAACCTTTGGGTGTATATATCTACTCTTACTGCACAAATCAATTTGATGAGCAAACATATGCGTGTTTAAGAAGATTTTTTAATTTCATATCATTGGAAATTCCAGTTTTATTAACCTAACTTGGTGCTTCAAAAGGTTTTCTGGGTCCATGAGAGATTAAAAAGTTGTATGGGTCCATGAGAGATTACTTCTTGATTTATTAGAGTGTCATCGACTTATCTTTTTATTTGTCATTTCTTTTCGATCAGTTATTGTTTTAGTTGTCTTGAGAGATTACCTGTCATCATTATCATAATTTATTGGAGTGTCATCAACTTATTTTTGTATCTACCCTCTTCTGCCTAAATAAATTATTGTTGCGGTTGCCTTTGTTAGATTTTAGTGAAAGTTCTATGCTTTATGGTTGTCACGTCATCTTTTGAAACGGCCAAGACTACATAAATCCTTTTTAACCTTGATGTTTCTTGTGGACATTCACTTACTCGTGCCAAAGTGCTATTTGTCAGGTTGTGATATGTAGAAATGAAGCAGAAAAGTGCTAGATATAATCATCAATAAATTCACCACGTATAAGCCTCAAGGTGAGCATTACTGCTACTTTAGATTGATGAACCTAATATTTTCGGGTTGTTTATGGCTCAAATATTTGCCTGTGATGTCTGGAGATCTTTATATTACTTTTCAGACCCAATAAAAAGTCACTGTCCATTGTGGCATTGTGAAGCATCTCAAAGGATATTCTTATGTGTATTGATAATGATATAAAGTTGTGTTGAGTGGAAAATTATCTGTAAAACTTTTTTTCAGAGGAGATTTTTATATTTATTTTCATATCTGCAGGTGAAGCAAACAGATGAACTTGAAAACATTTTAACAAAGAAGTTTCTCAGGTTTTTGTCGATGAGAGCAGAGGCTTTTCAGGTATTGAGGAGGAAGCCCATCCAGGTACGTGCTTAAGGTTATGTTGATTACTTCTTTTTTCCTTGTGTTTAATAATATATATTGTGAAGGGAAAATTAAATATGACTTTGTTCCCTGTAATTCCTTTCAGGATTTTCAGTTGTAATGGAAAAGCATAATGAACTAGATCACAGTACATTTTACCTGCCAAAGAGATGGTTGCTGTTGTCTTTCTAGTTTCTACTAATATTTTAGATATCAATGCAAACCATTATTCTTTGGATAAATGATACGTGAAATATCAAGATCTGGTCAATGATTTCTAACCTCAATTAGTTTATCCTTCATCATCATCTATATGTACCCGAATATGTCCTAGACCCTATTTTTGCTGCATTGTTATTTTCCAACAATTCTATCTTTTGTTTTCCAATAGTATATGTACTGGATTTAGCACTAATCATATGAAACTCAATTTAAAACAAACATCTTTTTATAGAGGAGAACTCTTTTTTATAGCTATCTAAGGTTTGGTAAGCTATCTTTATGTTAGTGCTCTGTATGATATTTTGCTAAGAAGGATGCTTCGACCCTATATTAAGATTGCTCAATAACAAGGTCGATACCTTAGATCTCCTCGAGTGGTAGGAAATAAAAATTGCATTACACACTGCACACCCCAAGCCTCAAGTGGTAAAGCCTTTGCTCAGCATTTCGACTTTTTCTCAGTTACCTAAACAGAGTTCTAGGTTTATACTTCAGGGACATGGCTGACCACAAGCAAATCGCGTGAATAGTTTGCATGGACCATTGAGTAACATGTCACAGATCAGAGTATTTCTAGAAAGTTGTTTTCGGCAAGAAATTGAATTGTACTTTGTTAAGTCGGATTATGAAATATGTAGTTATGATCTTTGTTTCTGCTGTATAATCCACATAGAGAAGTAAGTCTTACATCGCTGATAAGATAGATTTGCACGCCTATTTGACTGCATCAGATGATAAAACCTATGATACCCGGGGACGGTAAATGGGTCATTGTACCCGTACCGGGTACGGATTCGGTGCGGATTCGGTCCGGGTACGTACCCAGGAAGGGTTGACTTTTTGGGTACTTTGACCGGGTACGGGTACGGTCAAAGGTACAGTCAAGATGGAGGGTACGGTTTGGGGTACATTGTACCCCATTATTTCTGAATAAAAAATTTAAAATTATAATTATAAAGAAGAAAAAAAGGAAAGTTGAAAAATAGTATAAAAACCTTTTGTTCGCCGGACTTGGAGAAAGAGTTTATTGTTGAAAATTGATGTTTTTCATTCACTTTTCATGCTTATTGTTATGTTTTTCGTTGACTTGGACGATATGTTTTATTTGATGTTTGCTTATTTTAGTCTTATTGTTTAAGATATCGAATTGTAATATTGTTAGGTAGTTTATTTGCTAATTATTATGATAAATATTAAGTTTAAACTACATTTCATTTACTTTAAATTGTTTGCAATATAAAATCATATTATTTTGTATTCAGAAATGATTAATTATTATTAATTATATTAATATATATATTTTTATTTATTATTTATAATCGTACCCATTTCGTACCCGTACCCCCTAATTTTCAATTTATCGAATCCCGTACCCGTACCCGTACCCAGAATCGTACCGGTGCTACTTAGGCGGCCGCATCCTGGAAAAATAGCGCAACAAGCCATCAGATGCGGGGAGGCAGCGCATCGGAGCGCATCGCACATTATACGGGCGCATCGGAGCGCATTTTAAAATCAAGGCTTGGAGCTTGAGTTTCATAAGAAAATATTCAAGTTGCATCTATAATGATGATATGCTGCTGCTGGACTAATAGCCCATAGTCGCACCAAACTTGACAAACTTAATCATGTGAAGCTAAGGTCACCAAACTGGTCTAACAAGACCTTGGGACTATTATCATTATGAGATATGAAAATAAAAATTTACGTTAACATAGTTGCTTCACTAATCCGAAATAAAAATCACCAAATTAAAAACCTTAGTTATCAACTGATGTAAATTCCACAATATATCATAATAAGAGAGAAAATTGGATCCCCACTACCAACATTAACATAAAAATAGCATACTTTTGGGAGAAAAACCAAATGAGAATTAAAACATTGAGTGATACCAGAAAATGAAAAGAAGAAAACTCCGTATTGCTTATGGCAGAACGCAAACAAGAGAAAACCAGCAAAGAATACAACTTTGTAGAACATTCCATGACCTACCAATTACAAATATCCTATCTAATTTTCCTCCTTGCAGACAAGAAAGATTGCATTATATGGATACACAAGCAATAAGTAGACAATTTATCTTCCATATCCTAGTAATACATTGGAAATATTATTTGGGTTTTTTTTTTCCACCACCTCATGTTGTAAGCTTTACTTTCTAACTTACCTATTTAACTTGAGTAAATTTCGCCACAATCATGGCCCTGGTTATGGGATGGTGGTAATTACAAGTGGGACTCTAAGGGTGCGTTAGTCACATTTGTGCTTATAAGCAAAGCTAGCTTATTTTGAAAAAAAGGAGAGACCACCTTCTGCTTTTCCCCATAGAATAGCTGTTGCTTCTTAAATTAGCATTTTTTTAGCATTTTACCAAACACTAAAAAGGTGCTTAGCTCATAAGCAAAGCACTTATAAGCCATGCCAAACACACCCTAACTATGGGGTGGTGGTGGTCATAAATTCTAGAGTCAAATGCAATATCCATTCAGACAAAATTTGTTCTAAAAGATAATCCTGTTCTTCGCATCAACCTAAAAGTACTTCACGAAACGTTGACTTCCTATTCGGAAAAACAAAAATTTAGCCATCCTATAACATAACCGGGTAGTGTCAAGTCTTGGTAAGTAGATTCTTCTAACCCACATAGAAGACTGAAAGCATTTCATCAGAGTCTTCTTTAGCACAGGATACCAATTTTGTTTGGATAATAGATCATTCTAGCTAGCTGCACAACATACTTAATTATGTCACTGGTATTCCCTATCTCTAAGTTAATAATAGAAAGTTCTGCTACTGAGCTCTACATAATATTAACATCCAGATCTTGAAGTCTAGAGGAAGATAAAATTTGAGTAAAGCATTCCTTTGACACCAAAAGGTAGCAAGAACGTGCAATTACATAGAAATTTCATCAAATTACATAACTTTCGGGCTTCTATGTTCTAAGGAGTACTTACTACTTGTTTTTTCATAATTTCCTCTCTCTTGCTGTCTAAGCATTTCTTTTTAGTGTTGTTTTCTCATTGAATCGAAAGTTGATTTAGAAAAAAAAGACCCAGAGACTAGACATCAATTACATGGTGCTGAGAATCAAGTTCACACTGAGATACTTTTTGAGGAAATACTGTATTGAAAACAAATAGACGCGGTACAAACTTAGAAAGGATAAGTGTTCTAGGAATCAGCTTTTGACTGCTCAAGTTCATTTACTAATAATTCCTCCAAAAGCTCTCCATAAATTATCCAGATGATATATGAGGGAAGCATAGTTCCAATTAAGCCAAGTACACCTTTTGTTAAGGTAAAAGATGATCACAGAAAATATGAACCTAGTTATTAATCTGGAACAGTCATTTCAATATATACTCATTTTGTTCTTTTCCATGGAAAATCAATACCCAAATTTAGAGCCAAGAACATAAGACATGTGGTGATAAAAGGGGTTACCACTCTTCAGTTATCCCTGCCTAGGACAGTAGAAAGCATACAGACTTCAACAAAAGAGAGAATAAGGGAATACCTTTGCAGTTGCCCAAAATTGAGCAAAATCAGCTACCCGCAGATTGCGGTCATCCACTAAATGAGAGGCACATTTACCAGCAAGAAACAGGTCAATAGCCGAACAAAACTGCATCTGTAGTTAATGAAACTGAAGGCAATGCAGAAGTACTGCATCACCACTAAGGCTTTAATAGACTGGACCCTTGAGCCTAACTAGACAGTCTAGAAATAGTCAAGATTCAAGAACCAAACCTAGGCAATTTCCTTAATTCTAAGTTATATAAGTGGAACCTTTAAGACTACAAATTTTGAGTGTATCTACATTAAAACACCACAGAAAAGATCACTGTATGCCAAACATGTACCTCAATAAACTCAATCAAATGGACGAGTGAGAAAGAAAAAAAATAATTTTTTTTACAGAGCCAAAGTCACTGAATCATAAAAGGACAGAGTCCATGCTAATTTTTCACATTACATGCTTGAAAAGATAATGAAGACGCATTGAAATTAAAAACGTGCGAAATCAAACAACTTTTATACCACCGCATATCATACCAATTATGAAGTTGAAAACCCCATCATCAAGGGTCTTTTTAAATGCCTTCAGCATACTGGATCGGTAAGCCTGACGCAAAACACAACGTTAATGGTAAGAGTTATTAAATCTTACACATGTCCAAGAATTAAATATATATATAAGGATCCCAAAAGTCTAGAGGAGAAACATTAGCTGGAAACCATAGCACCTCATGCAGAAACAAGTGAAAATACGATTACTCCATGACTAGGTGCCATACAAGCCAACAAATTTCTCAAATTAAAATGCGGAAAAAAACTCTAAACTATCCTAAAGACTAAATCAGAATGACTAATTAAACAACTATTAACAAGATATCTAATCTTCTGAGAAATATTAGGCATATTCATATTGATAAGTTAGACAACCAGGAAGAAAATTAACACCCCACCCACATTCTGGATACAACAATGACTAAGCCTTTATCCCTCTACCTAGGGTTGGCAATATGGATCATATCTCACCATCATATTTGGACCTAATACATGAAATCGTTGATATTTAAATATAACACACCTTTCTTTGTAGTCCCTTCAGTCTCCCCTAATTGTTCAATTTGTTTTATTGTTTATTTATTTTCTAGACAGCTTACTGGGTTGACCTACCCAATACAACCAACTTTACATATTTTTGTTCTGAAATGATACAACCTAAACCTATCAGGTAAGGAATAATAATCATGTTATAAGACTTTAAGATAATTGTCATCACCTCTTCCATCTCAGGTTCGTAGGAGTATTCCATTACTTTCTTTGTAACAGCCTTTTTCCCTCTAGCAGTACCACCACTCTTAGAAACCTCAATCACATCAACCTGTCAGATAGTAAATGAGTATCAGATACCTTGTAACCTGCAACAACTAAAAGCAAGAAAGAAATATACGATTTTCTAGATTGAAGCCTTAAATGAGAGTAATGGACCTATCCGGAGCACCTTCTCAACTTCAGTCATGAAGTAATCATCCATTGAGTGGATTCGGGGATTGTTACCACCATTTTCTACCTCAAGGTCACGCACCATCTTTGCCAAGTAGCTCTTTCCACTACCTGCAAAGTAAGATCGGAGAGGTTTATGATTAAGTACCATAAAATATAAAATCATTCAAACAACATAAAAAGTGAAGCAATCATGACATCAGAAGTGTTAAGAAAAATAACAACTAGCCATCTTTCTAGATCTCTCAAGCCCTTTCACAGCAGGTTGCGAATTAATTTAAGGTTTTCCTCTTTAGAAGAATCACAAAGAGAAGATGACTCCAGATACGACTGTAAAATGTAAAATGCAATACCAAGCCTCATGATAACATTTATAGAGGATGCACTGGAAATGCATTTGCAAAGGTCACACTCAAGAACCTTATTTGCATACATGCACTAAGTTACAAGAAAACATCGGTAAAAACCTGGAAGCCCACGAAGGATAACCACAATATGGTCAGGCCGGGTTGTTCGGTGTGGATGCTTTATTATGTGCGACACATCAATAACTTTTGGTTTTTCAGGTGATAGAGGTCTTAATGAAACTGCTTCACTCCCAGCAAAATGGGCCTTATATGGTGTTTGCTGAAAAGCACAAATAAACATAAGTTCTCCAACCAAACATGTAAGGAGGAAAAGCGCGAAAAGAAATAAGATGAAAAGAAGCTAAAGACAGTAATTTATGTCTTGGTAACTAGCTAGATTCTGTTAAGACGTCTAGATGAATATCATCTCACTGATTTCACATAAAATATAAATTACAAGTACCAAGAAGACGTATAAATCAGTGCCTCCAGTTTCTAATTAATTAGTACACCTCCAGTTTGCCTAGTTAGCACTAAAGGCCTGCTCTTTTGGACTTTACTCTAGTTCAGTTCATATGGAATCAACTCCAGATCAGTTCAGATAGAACTAACTCCAATTCAGTTCATATGGACTTAACTCTAATGCAGTTCAGATCAGTTTTAGTTGAGATTTGTTCTATTCAAATGTTAGTAGATAAACTGTAGGGAGTTCAGTCAGGGCCTAATTGTGAGCTCCGAAATCATAAAACTAATAATGGATACCATGGTCTTTGTATTTTAAACACAAAGTTCTATGGAATATGTATGCCTTAACTAACACAAACTAATTACTCAGAAAACTAAGACACAATCCAAATTTATTTCATTCTCTATTCATCCAGCCAAACACAAGTCATATATTCTAGGCGTAAAAATATCTTCTTTCGAAAAAGATACCACCAGCATAAAACAACTCGAATGCAGCATACCTCGGGCGGACATCCACCAGAACCATACAGATGAGCAGGAGGGTACAACGACGGGGCGGCCCCAGCTGCTGAAGAGCTAGGCAGAATGGGAAACAAGGACGGAGGCGAAAATTCAACCGGAAGAGGCGGTGGTACACTTCTCTTCACAAAACGATCATCTGGGCTTCGAAATTCGCCAGCCATTCTATCATTATAAACATTCGTGTGAAGCAATGTATCACCCGCTGATCCGCCGTGATCCCGGATCAGCCTCAACCGCCTCTGATCATCTACCCTAGAGGAATCATCCAACCTCAATCTCTTCGCCGCCGTGGCACTGCCGTACTCGTTGTTAGCATAGGGAACCCCGTGTGGGCTCCATGACGGACGATGAGGGTCAACGAAAGGATCGTAGGCCGGAGGGGGCGGAGGCGTAGGCGGCGAAGGGTGGTAGTGGTGTGGAGGTCTTGGGTAGAATTGGGGATGTTGGGGACGAGGGCAGAAGGGGAAGTGGTGGTATGAACAAATTGGGCAGATGGTTCCATACGCCGTTGTTGGCGGAGGCGGAGGAGGTGGTGGTGCGCTGCCTGGAGGGAGCGGCGGCGGCGGCTGCGGCGGCGGAGGAGGGTGATTGTAGTAGGGGTGGTGGTGGTAGTGCCGGTGCCATGTGGGGTCCATATTTTTTGGGGGAATTCAGAATTGGCGGTGACCGGTGGAGGAGGGAAGGGGAATTTAATTGAAACTTTCTCTTTTTTTTATTTTCTTCTTTATTATTATATTAACTTTTCAGTCCATAGACTTTTTATATTAGCGATGGTCTCATGTGAGACCGTCTAAATTTTATGTATGGGTATTAATTAAGACAAAGTCTTGAGAAAGACGGTCTTTCCATAAGTTTATGGGAAGACGGGGTTTAACTTTTATCTTTATTTTATCTAATTTACACTTTAAACCTTGGTCTTTCCATAACTTATGGAAAGACCGTCTTTCAAAAGATGCACTCTAAATATAATGATTTTTAACACAAATTTTCTTTTCATAATTATTTAAAAATTGAACTTATAAAACAAAATGTAAATACAAACCTTAATTTTTTTTTAAATTGTAAATTTTATTTTAGAAAACTTTGTATGTAAAATTATAAGGGCTTTATTTCAGCCCATACAATTTAGGCCTATAAATACCCAAACCCTATTCATTTTTACCCTCAATTTTCTTCTTCGATCTGATCGCCTCCTCCCTTTTCTCTTCCGCGTTTGATGCCAACTCTTCTCCGCTAGTCAACTCTGCTCCGCGGGATTTGGGCATGCTGGTTGACTTTGCTCAGTGAGATGCCGGTCGACTCTTCACAATTTTAACTGGCTATGAAAATCAAGGGGATTCCTTTTGAATACTTGGAGGAATATTTGAGCAACAAAAGTGAAGCGCTTCTTCGGTTCAATCCTGTTCACAAGAAGGTCTTGGTTCTTGTTTACAATAGAAATCCTATCTGTGAATCTCTGATCATTCTCGAGTATATTTATGAGACTTGAACGGACAGTGAACCTCAGATTCCGCCTAAGGATTCTTATCAAAGATCAAAAGTAAGGTTCTTGGCTGCTTACATTGAACATGTATGTATTATTTTGAGTTTCAAGTTATATATTGTCTCTGTTTTTATTCATTTTTGTTCTAGTTGAAGGAAATGATAATGTTAGAGTTAGTGTTGGTTGTGTTATTTTCCTTTGAGTACAAAACAGTAGTAGTAAGACTAGAAGACTAAATTAAATTTTATCAAATTAAAATTTTACTATACTGAACTAAATTCTGGAAAGAGAAAGGCTCATATGAAACCATCTTACCATAACTTATAGCAAAACAACTAAGTAGAGTTTTAAAAATTATAGAAAGTACCATATGTCTTCTATCGTCTTTAAACAAATGCATTTAGGTCCTTTATTTCACCATAAAATTGGATAAGAGCGTATTACCCAAGTATTGTGGTTGAAAAGAACAGAAACTTAGAATGATAGAGTTAGCTAATTACAAGTTTTCACAGTTATATTGTGATCAGTTTTGCATTTACGTTGTTTCCAAAAAATAAAATATGGATGAGTGCATGTTCTCATGATTGTTTGTGTTTGACATGTTGAGATAGAATTCGTCAATTTTCTGCATCAATGGATATTGGTAATTACTATAAATTTAATGTCCTTTTTTCTCATTTGTTATGGTTCCACTTTCTAGCTAATTAAGTGATACAATTCCCTATATTCTTAATGCTTCTAAAACACATTAATATAACCTTCATGCTCCAATTTAACTGATTTTCTTGATCTTTAGGTCACTTGTATCACAATATGTATTTAATATTTTAGCTTGAATACTTCATTTAGTTTCCTAAAAGAGTTATACTCCTCCAAAAATATGAGTAACCTGTTTTTCACTCACAAGCCATCTCAACATATCCCGCTTTCTTAAGAGGTGGCATTTTGTAGACATTTGTGATAAAGCTCTATTTTCCCTCTGTATTTTGTCTGTTTGTTGATGCTTCATTTTTTAGTGATGGAAGTATGCTAGTTTCTCGGGGCATGTAGTTTACTGATTGGAGCTAAAGTATGGCAGTGGTGGTGGGGATTGTATTAGATTTTATGGTGGTTCTTACTGTAAAGTTTAGTGTGAAAGAGAAATGGCTTATTTTTCCATCTAGTTGAAGTACTTAAGTGACTTACGTAATTGCCGTTGAGGTTTTTGAGCTCAGTTATAATGATTGATCATTGCGTGGTGTTACTTAAATGACTTACATAATTGATGCTGAGGTTTGTGAGCTCAGTTATAACAATTGATCATTGCGTAGTGTCCTCATGTTTGTGTATTCCTCAATGTTTCAAGCAGTTCACTTGAACTTTCCACTAATGTGGAGCTTTATATGAATGGGCATGACAATTGCCTAGAACTCATAAGTGATAAAAGAAGGTGCAACAAAACTTGGCTACAAGTTTCTTGATTGTAAAGGAAATAATTAGGAAAAATACTAAATATTTAGTCATTTTGATGCAGCCCAGTACAGTTCTTAAGTAGCGGATCGGGATTCAAGGCTTGAGGAAGTGATGTTAATGATCAAAACATGACAAATTTTCCAAATGGTATGATAGGGTAAATCTGACACATTTGCCAAATGGAAGTAATAGAGCAGATATAGCAGTTGCGAGCAGCGGCGGTCGGCACCTAATTGCAATTCCAAATAAAAAACTGGTGACAGTTTTAACACCGGTATTCTAAAAAATTAGTACCATATAAAACCGGTGCAAATTTAAAAATGGTTTTTCAGATCAGTGCTAATATATGAAAATTGATGCTAAATTAAGCACCAGTTTTTTGGACCAATGCTAACATGAAAATCGGTGTCATTTTAGCACCGGGTTTATAAAACTGGTGCTAACAAAAAAACTGGTGAAATTGTTTCACCGGCTACTTAGGCACCCATTTTTTGGACCCTTAAAACTGGGGCTAGATGTTCTGAAAAATCGGTGCTAGAGGGGCAGTCTAGTGGTAGTGCCCCCAAGTTGGACCAAGGGAGCCATGGAATGAGTGGATGAATTCTATTTATAGTACAAGGGAAAAGGGGAGTAAAAAGCAAGTTGCAGGGTGATTTTTGCGACCCACAATAACTTTCTCGCAACTCTCGAGGTACAATATCAAAAACCCAACTTCCAGTAAATCTTCTGCCATGTGTGGCAACACATTCTAGTGGGTTACAACAGAATTTAGTCCATTTTTGTTTTGCTTCCTCCGGGTAAATCGGTGATCCATTTTGAGAGTTCTTGTAGTCATTTTTATAGTTCTCATAAAAACAAATCCAATGAAGCTTTTCACGGACACCAATCATTCTCTTATAATTATCATAACTTTAAAATTAGATCATTTTTCACCCTGTAATTTTCTTTCCTTCCTCACTTTATCTTCTACCACTTTGTAAGTGGCCTTCCTTTTTGTACCATTCTTCTGAATGGCTTATGAAACGTCAAATGCATGTATTTTCTAAAGTATTTAACATCTCTTTTGTTATTTTTTTGAAAGATTGCTAGATTTAGGTAGGTTTACATCATAAGGGGTTTAGATAACCATTTTTTTGTTTTCGTATCTAAATCCTTCATTTTGTAACCTAATTTTACTCTAATGGATTTTTGGTCCCTACAAGCATCTAGATTCTTTTTGTAAGCTTGATTTGTAGATTGCTCATATGCACTTTAGAGTATTTTAGAAAAGGCCATTCACAAGGATGGTAGAAAATTGAAGGCCACTAGTAAAAATGTGGTAGAAGACAAAAGGTTTGAAGAAGGAAGACGGAGAAGCGAATGAATTGTGATCCAGAAGTTCAAACCAAAGTTATGGAAATGATCCGAGAAGAACCATCCTCTGAGAGTGGCACCATTGGATTAATCTTCTCGAGCAGTATAGAATCGACTACAAGAATTCTCAAAATGGATAAACGGTTCATCCGTAGCGACGCAAAGATCGGTCTACCGACCGGTCGGGTAAAGACGCGCGCGCCATCACCTTAACTGTGTCAGTGCTGTGGGCCGCAGACATGCCCTACAGGCCGCAGCGGCAAAAAACGGGTTGAGGCTATTTAAGCCATTTTTCAACTCATTCTTCCTCACTTTATTTTCTCCCAATTTTTTCTCTCTCAAAACCCTAGATTTACTTAATTTATTCATCATTTCTCTTGTATATTCCATGGATTCTTATGCTTTTGTTATGGGTTTTACTAATCTAAGCTAAATATCATCTCCGGAGCAATTGGTAAGCATTTCTAGCATGAATTTGTGAGAGTTGATTTCTCCTATTTTGTGCTTTGATTATCAAATGTATCTTGTGTTTCTTGTGTAGTTAATGCATGGTTTAGACTAGGATGATCAACTAGTTGATGATTGTGGGTTAATTATTTGCTAGGTTTTTGGTCAAACCCGGAAGACTT
>JAULKK010000008.1:1416568-1431034 GCA_032355705.1 Rubia peregrina
CAGAGCAAATATCGGTATGTTAGAATACAAATTGGTGCTGAATTTGTGTACAAAATTAGGTCAAAAAGCATAGGAAACGGCTGACCGTTTCCGGCATTCCGGGGACGTTTGAGGGACGTCCCCAAGACGAATCCGTCCCCGTTCCATCCCCAGCAGAAACTGCATTTGCTTTGCTGTCCCCGTGCGTCATAGATATACGATCTGGAGCTCACTTCTGTTATAGAAAACGCGGAATTAAAGAAGCTCCTTATCGAAATCGGGAACAAGTCCATCATAGTGATTGAAGAAATAGACTGCTCTCTGGATCTGGCGGGAACCAGGAAGAATCTGAATGATTCCGGGAAAGAGGAAAGCAAGAAACCGAGCGAAGGAGAGGATAATAAGCAGGGGCGGAACTAGGGGGAGCGAGGGGGGTGCGCAAACCCCCTACGTTCCGCCGATCAAAGAATTTTAGGTATTACTGTTGAAGATTTAAGTTGAAATTAGTCGATCCGCCACCCCTAACATTTTGAACCTTGTGGTGCTCAAAATTCTAATAGAAATGGTGGTTGTGTTAGTTAAATTAAGCAAAAGGAAATGATGGATGTGGAAAGATGCAGACGAAAATTTTGCAGAGGCGGCCGGCGGAGTAATGCCGAAGAAAACGATGAATATGATTTTCTTCCTTATTGAAAATATGAGTTGTACGACACCGTTCTACCCTTATGCTAAATATCCCTTATTTATCTCTTTTCTTTTACCTTATTTTTCGGCCTTTTTTGTGGTTTTTTTGGACGTTTACCCTTTTTGGCCCTAAATTTAGTCTCTCGTTCAATTGCATTCATTTCATAGTTCTTGGTGATTAATTAATTGTTCCTTATTTAAAGCATTCAATATTTTATATTGATCTCCATTTGTAATGAAAGCTATTTTTTTTTAATTTATTCTTAGATTAGATACACTTTCCCTTTTAATGTATATTTTATAATTGTCAAACTTCATTTTATTTGCAACTTTTATTGTGCACTTTTTTATCACAAAATCTTGTTTTAGATGGATTAACCGTTTGATGGGGTTATTCTATAATTGATGGTTGTTTGATGATTGATTTTATTTATTACAACGAGGTTCTTATAATTTTGTAAAATATTTTTAATGTGTTATAATGTATAAATAATTACAATTTGACCCTAAAAGTTATTAAAACGAGACATTTCATTATTTCTATGACCATTAGTTGGTCTAATAGGAAATTTTTTCTTTTTTATAATTTTTATTAGTCAACCTTTAACAATTATAAATTTTGATACGTGTGAATACGCGATCAGTAATAATATTAGAAATTTTAGATGTTAGACACTAAGAGTTAGCTCATAAAGATATATTTAATTTTTATTTTAATATAATTTTGATGATTAATACTGTACACTTCAATGTTTTTTACCATTATAAGCAATCCCCCTATTATTTTACTCTGGTTCCGCCACTGACAAGAATGGGAGTAAAGTCACTCTTTCCGGTTGCTCAACTTCATCGACAGGATATGGTCTGCCTGTGGAGAAGAAATGATCATCCTGTGGCGGGGCAGGATGGATATGCACATCGAGATGTCGTACTGCAAGTTCGACGCCTTTAAGGTGCTGGCCAAGAATTACTTGGGGATTGATTCGCATCCTCTATATGAGAAAGTTAGAAAGCTGCTGGAGAACACGGATACAAGCCCCTGCGATGTGGCCGAGAATCTAAAGCCCAAGAGGAAGTCAGGAGCTGTAGCCAAGAGTTTCTTGCAGAGACTAATTGAAGCCATTCATCTGTCCCAAAAGGAGCCGGAGCCCGCGCCAGAGCCGGAGCCCGCAGTCGAAACAGAAAGCAGCAGGAAAAGCAGGGGAAAGAAGGAGCGTACTGAAAGAATGATTTCTTGTAATACTGAATATCATTGAGAG
Source organism: Rubia peregrina (assembly GCA_032355705.1). NCBI lineage: Eukaryota > Viridiplantae > Streptophyta > Magnoliopsida > Gentianales > Rubiaceae > Rubia > Rubia peregrina. The sequence goes on from JAULKK010000008.1 coordinate 1,418,491, forward strand.
ACCAAATTATATAGAGGATTACATTGAAGAGTTAGAGAACAAATTAAAATCTAATATTAATCTTCAATATGACTTAGTCTAACATCCCCCTCAAGGGAAACGTCAGATGTTCGGTGACGAACAACTTGGATCTGAAAAACTCGAACAATGGACGAGAGAGCCCCTTTGTGAAGATGTCCGCGATCTGGAGAGAAGTAGGGACATGTGCAACACGAAGCTTGCCGGAGGCCACCAACTCACGAACGAAGTGGTAATCGATGTCAATGTGCTTGGCCCGTTTGTGCGCCACTGGATTCTGAGCCAAGAAGATCACACTGCTGTTGTCACATAACAGCAATGGTGACCCAGATAGAGGAAATCAAAGATCACGAAGCAAGTGAGTGAGCCAAACAAACTCTGAAGCGGTGTTGGCAAGCGCCCTATACTCGGACTCTGTACTGGATCGAAAAACAGTAGGCTGCTTCTTGGCACTCCAGGAAACCAAATTGCCACCAAGAAACACAGCATATCCATAAGTAGATTGGCAAGTCCAAACAGCGAGCCCAATTAGCATCAGAATACCCCAACACCTCCGGAGAGCTAGCAGCATGAAAGGAGAGACCGAAGTGGAGAGTACCACGAACATATATCAAAATCCGCATGACTGCAATAAAATGATCATCTCTGGGATCCTGAAGAAACTGGCTGACCGTGTTGATCGAGAAAGACAAATCTGGGCGAGTGATGGTCAAGTACTGAAGAGCCCCAACTAGAGAACGATACAAAGTCAGATCTCGAAATGGTGGACTGGTCGAACTGTACAGCTGAGAACCTGGCACAAATGGTGTAGAGACTGGTGCAGCATCAGACATCCCTGCACGAGTGAGAATGTCTCGAGCACACTTTGCTTGTCCAAGAAGCAAACCTGAAGAAGTAGGTGAAACTTCAAGGCCAAGAAAGTAGTGAAGAGCGCCGAGGTCCTTAATAGCAAAGTCATTATGCGTCCGATCAATGAACTGCCTGAGAAGAGTTGAATCGTCCCTGTATGAATGATGTCGTCCACATACACCAGGAGATACAATAATGATGATCCTCTCGAAAGAACGAACAATGAGGTGTCGGCTGAGCTACACTGAAAACCAAGCTGAGTCAAATAAGTGCTGAAACGTTGAAACCAGGCCCGAGGAGCTTGCTTAAGTCCATAAATGGCCTTTCGCAAGCGACAAACATAATCTGGATGAACATGATCCTTGTATCCAACAGGTTGCTTCATATAAACGGGAGCATCGAGGACGCCATTAAGAAAGGCATTTTTGACATCCAGCTGATGAAGCGGCCAAGAGCGCATGGTAGCAATGGCGAGAACTGTCCGAACTGTGGACGCTTTGACCACAGGACTGAAAGTGTGATCAAAGTCGAAGCCCGGAATCTGTGAGAAACCTTGTGCCACAAGTCTTGCTTTATGACGCTCAATGGTGCCATCTGGTCGATACTTCAACCGATATACCCACTTGGAGCCAACAACGTTGACGTCTGAAGGGCGAGGCACTAAATCCCAAGTGCGCTGACTATGAAGAGCAGCCATCTCATCATCCATGGCAGAAACCCAAGCCGGATCCTGAAGAGCTGTGCGATAATCCGTGGGTTCAGTCTGAGCAAGTAAAGCAGCTGTAAAACCATGAGCAGTGATATCCGAATAATTTTTGCGCTGAATAACTCCAGTAGTCGATCGAGTGGCCATGCGATGAGTGCGAGGCCGGGGAGGAGAGACCGGAGGAGAGCTTGAAGAAGCAGGTGAGCTAGGTGGAGACCGATCCTGTGAACTGACCGACGGGAAATCAGCAGGCGCTTGCAGGGGTGCTGGTGGCGGATCTGTGGGACAAATAGAGCAAGGAGCTGAAGGAGATGTAGTCAGCATAGGATCAACCAGAGGATCAACAAATGTAGAAACATCCAATACTGAAGGTGGAGAGCCGATCGCCGAAGGGATAGACGGGGCAAATGGAAAGCATGTCTCATCAAAGCGAGCATGACGAGTGACATAGATTTTGCCAGTGGTGCGATCAAGGCAACGAAACCCTTTATACTGCGAGTGGTAGCCAATAAATACACAAGGAATACTGCGAGGAGACAGCTTGTGGTCGGCAAAAGGGCGAACGAACGGGAAGACCCGACAACCAAAAGGATGAAAATTGGTATATATGGGCACCCTACCATTAATAACCTCATAAGGTGATCGTCCGCCGAGAACAGGAGTAGGCAACCGATTAATGGTATAAGCAGCTGCAGCAAAAGCATCGGGCCAGTGAGAGAGAGGGACATGTGAATGATATAGCATAGACAAACCCATCTCGATAATGTGGCGGTGCTTGCGCTCAGCCCGACCGTTCTGCTCCGGAGTATATGGGCAAGAAATCTGATGATGAATGCCCTTTGCTTGAAAATGAGATCGTAAGCGACCATTTACGAACTCGGTCCCTCCGTCACTCTGGAATACCTTAATTGTGGATGAGAACTGATTTTCCACAAAAGCCTCGAACTGACGATAGACATCCCAGAATTCAGACTTGCGGCGCATTGGATAGAACCACGATAACCGGGAATAATCATCAATGAAAACGGCATAGTAGGCAAAACCATCAGTAGATAAAACAGGAGAAGGACCCCATAAATCACAATGAATCAGATCAAGGACCTTAGCGGCTCGTTTATCATTTGTATGAAAAGATAAACGTTTGCCCTTAGCCTTTGCACAGGCCTCACAAATGGTGGGTTTAGGCAAAATCGATGAGACCGCTAAGGATCCAGAAGAACGCAAACCCGAAATAACAGGATGCGGAACATGACCAAGTCTAGCATGCCATATTTCAAAAGATGCACGTGACTTATTTGACTCCACAGTAGACAGTAAAACAGATGCACCATAGTCTAAGACATAGAGATTATCCTCAAGATGACCGTGACCCAAGAGGTCATTAGTGAATTTATCCCGAATAACAAATGAACGGTCATCAAAGCAGACAGCAGCATTTAAATCTCGAGTCAATTTGCTTATTGAAAGCAAATTTTTAGTTAGATCAGGCACAATAAGCACATCATGAATAGGCAAAGACTTCGAAATGCAAGAATTACCAACATGAGTAATAGGGAGTTTAGCACCATTACCAACAGAAACATGAGCAGAACCATGATGGGGCTTCACATGATCAACCACTGTTGGAGACGACGCCATGTGATTTGTAGCGCCAGAATCCAAAATCCACTGGCACATATTGTGCCGTTGCGAATGAGAAAAACTGATATGTCTCGAAATATCACTCCGCCGAGAACCGTAACGAGCCATGTTACGATTGCAAATAAGATTTCCGCCAGATAAGAGAAATCTGCCAAAAACCGTCGAACAAGTGCGCAATCCACGCTGGATGAAACTTAACTCGCGATATGAAGGGTCTGACTCGCGAGATGAAACTTGACTCGCGATATGAAGGCTGACTCGCGAGATGAAACTTGACTCGCGATATGAAGGCTGACGCGCGAGATGAGATCTGACCGGCGATATGAATCCGAGTCGCAAGCTTGTAGTGCTTCAAATTCTAAAAGCTTGTAATAATGCTTCCAATAGAATAATAATACTGCTCCAGGAATGATGCTCCAGCTAATAGAATAAGAAAGCTGCTCCAAAACCAATGAGCATGCGCCAAATAAAACAAGAATGCTGCTCCAGGAATTTTGCTCCTTCCAATAGAATAAAACCAGCTCCAGGAATTATGCTCCTAAAGCAATAGAATAAGAATGTTGCTCCAAAATAGAATAAGCACGCGCCGACAGAGAGATGATGCTGCGTATGGAGCTTTCACCGGCTCTGAACTCAGCCGTGGGGCTTCTCGCCGGAGCAAGAGACGCAGAGAGCTAAAGCAAGAAAGGCTTCCTCCTCTCGATCGGAAAGTTCGGCTGGAAAAGATGCCTAGTCGGCCGGTGGCTGCGTCGGGCTGAGCTCGAAAAATGGCTTGATCGGAGACCGCTGCGAGCGTGGTCGGCAGCGAGCTTTGACGGGGGCAACCGGAGACGAGAGACCGGAGACGATGAGGCCGGAGACGAGGTGTCCGGAGACGAGAGGCCGAGAGGACAGCTGGGAAGACAGAGACCGCTGAGATGAAGACCGCTGAGGCAGCGGAGCAGTCGGACACCAAAGACGAAGCAAACGAACGAAGATGCGCGGCAGAGCAATAATCGGAGCAGCGACAGACGTGGTCGGAGAAGACAATGGCTGGCGGCGCTAAAGCGGCGCAGTGGCGTCGACCGAGCTGGAGCAAGGCAGACCAGCGGTGGGCGTGGCAGAGTAAGACGCCGGTAGTTGAGGCGGAGAAGCGGACCGAGCGGAACGCCGGCCGAGCTGGAACGCCGGAGAAGCGGCGCTGAGGCGGCACTGATTGTCGGAAGAAGAAAAAGGTGGAGGCGGGAAAAAGAGCAGGAATCAATTTTGCTCTGATACCATGTGAAGGGTAAATTCCCCTTAGTAGAGTTTAGATTAGGGATAGAATAAATAGAGTACATCGAGGGTATAATAGTAAATCTAACTATCCCTAAACCCTAAACCCTAAACCCTAGTCTAGAACCTTCCACTCTAACAGGTGTGTGTGAAGTCTGCTGCATTGAAATTAAGTCCATTAACTAAAATTATCGTTGTTAAGTAAAAATCTTAATTAAACTTAAATTTGGAAAATATTTGAAGGGCATGTAATTAAGTTGAAGTCAAGGGTGCTTTATTCCAATTTAAAATAATAGGCTACATTTTATTAATGGCCGAGTGGGTCAGATTATGCACATCCAAAACTACAACTCCCTCTATCCCACCCAAACCTGCAGAGAGGGAAAGAGCAACAAAAAATTTCTACTCATTGAAATATCCTTCTTACCCTTCCACCACCAGACTAAACCACCACCAGCAACAACCTCCCACCCACCACTAACCAGTAACAACTAGGGATGATCATGTCAAAAAAAAAGTTGGAAAATATAAACAATCAAGAAAGTTGGGAAAAAGGAAACCAAAGATGCATAAAATAGACCGTTAAGACATCCAAGTTAATTGTACAAAATAGGCAATGACTAGTTTAGATATATAATTCACTTTCCCTATCCAACTTGAGTATTTCCTATATATGGATGGATCCCTTTTCCTTCTTTTATGTTCTTCCTTTACAGTGTATCTTCAAAAGCTATCCTACTTTTGCTTGCATCAATCGTCCTTAATCAACAAGACATTGACTGATTGCCAGCTCCATTCATGCTTCAGCTCCATCCAAAGTATAGTAGAGAAGATCAACTGTGAAATCTAAAAGGGGATGAACTAAATTAAAACTTGTTATCACTGGAAAGAGCTCTGGCCTAAATGAAACCAAAACAAAAAGATAAGGGAGTGGAAAAGGCAGAGATAGGGCTTGCTTCACCTAAAAAGATTGAACAAGAGCTTCAATCTTTCCTAGATTTTGCCCAGAAGAATCCTCTCTTCCAAGAAGAGTGATTCTCTGACGAGGATCTGTTCCCTTTCGATCCAAGAGAAAAGTGACGCTTCAAGAACGGCATTCCTTTCATGCTGGAACTGGAACTCATTTTCGAACCCCTTCGTTCAAGGGCACTACTTTTCTGGCGATCAAAGGAAACGAGATCATTTCGGAAATCATCATCTGCAATCCTATTCTTGGATCTCCTCCTAGCCTTCAACTCCAATTCAGCTCTTAAAACTTTCTCAGACATCTTCTGTGCCTGCTTCTCACCAAAGGTACAGACAGGGCAGGCTGGATCATACTTATTAATGTCGGGAGTCATATTTTCCAGGCACTCAGCATGATAAGAATGCCCACAAATTAGGACAGCAACCACAGCAAGCTCATTTGTAGGAATAATTTTCTGGCTGCCCCATAAAGATCTCTCAGTTAAAAGTTTTGCACAGATGCCACAAGATTGGAGATCAAATTGGCAACTGAAACTTCTACTAGATCTGGTAAATTTATCCTGAGTAAAACCCAGGGTTTCACTGTCAAAAGACCACCTCTCTCTACGTGTAGTAGTCACAATTTCAGGGAAGGTAGGTGTAGACCAACTGTCTGAGGAACCACCATGGGAACCCCTGGTTGATTCGTGACTCCATCCAGGAGCCACAAAGGAAGATGCTTCAGAAACTGACATGGATGGAGATTTGAATGGTGGAATTAGGCTATCAGATACTTGTCGCAGGAGCTGGTGTCCAGGCGAACGGCGAGGCCATCTTGATGGAGTGGAGATTGCAGGCAGTGGGTGGCATTGGGAAGACAAAGGGGATGTTGACAATGATGCAACTGAAGGCACTGAGGGGGACATTTTGGCAGGAGAAAGACAAGGCACATCTGGTGATCCACTAACCTCCTTCACCTAATAAAGAAACACAAGTAAAAGGAGAAATATTATCATGATAATGCAGGGAAAAACAGCATGACATGACTCCACAGCAATGTAATCCAAGAACTCACCTCTGTAGAATTTCTGGAGGTCAGAGGACCTGCAACAAAGGAAGGAAGTCATCATATAGGGGGAAATGAAATGTCAATACACCTTGAAGCTCTTCAGGATGTATGAAAAACAATACGATGAGGTCAATTAACTTTGAAGGTCACAAATAGACAAGTGAATGAGAAGATATCCTAGATATGTCACACCCCCAAACCACTAGTAGTCTAGTACTCATTATAAAAATGCAGCAGTATTTACAAATGCAATTTTTATTGTAGCAGAGCCGATAACATTTCAGAACTTAGCAGCATGTGGCAGGAATGTTACAGAACCAATGCAATAACAGAATAGATGTGTGACTCTCCAAATCAATTAGGAAGAACTTTGAGTACTACTCAAGACTTTGGCTACTGTGACCAAGCAGCAGAGTAATCAATGAGAAACTACTTCTAAGTAGGGAATTCATGACCCTAAATAATAATTACACGACTCCAGAGGTCAAACAACTTTACTCCAAGATAATCATCCCAATTTATTTATCAAAACTTCTACTTCCGCAATCCTCATACACTAAATCACACTCAAGCCTCCGAAACAGCAAATTCCATGTGCTTAGTACCTTATTCTATGTTCGAGTAAATAGTAAATAAAGGTGGTCCAATGCTTCATTCCATATGACCGAAGATCAGTACAACCCTTCTCACATTAGGCAGGCCCTAATTCAGGTGGCACGCACAAGGGAACGTCAAGATCATAGCAGCCAAATTCCCTCCCCGCGCCTACCCTGGGGAGTACAAAATTATCATGGGTTGGCCTATATGAAAGAAAATGGGAGAGGGACAGGACTGGGATTTATAAAGTTCCCTGAGCCAATTTTGAGTACCAAGCATTTTGAGGTACAATGTATATACAAGGTTAGATTCAATATTCTAAACCTTGGAGCTGTAAATGGATAGTTCTATTATGGAGCACGAGAAAATTTTGCTTAAGTAGTGGCATCTTCAACCCATTGTAGAGCTAATTACCAACTGCGCGTAATATGATAGGTTGTATTAGAACTCTCTTCGATGCTGATACTTGACAAACAATTCTTAGAAAGTTTTTCCTCTTGATGCCATTGCTTTGAAATCACCAAAATTATAAATTATCCATGCATAAAATCAGATAAACTTTTACACCCTCCGATACCATAAATTAGTACCTTCCTCAGCGGGGGTATTAGCATGCACAATTGCTTTGTATTAGCATTAATTAAAGATGTACCTGATGCAGGGAGCCTCCTAACCCCATGATTTAGTTCAGAAGCAGGGGACTTTTGCCATACAAGTGATCGTTGACTATCCAATGGACTACCCTCTTCAGATGCATATGCAGTTTCAATGTTCGGTCCAACTTTAATATCTGACAGATTATTACGCGTGCTACCATCAGATGTCCAATTTACGGAACCTTCATCCCCCACTACCCGCACCCTATTATCCCACCGAAAGCTCCAAGATGGTGAGTGCCGGATGTTCCGTTGCAAAATATCACCAGTTGACCCATTTGTTACTACTGTACCATCTCTCGCGGCAACACAACAAGCAGCTCCCATGTTTACTCACATAAAATAAGCAAAACAGAAAATCTGCAGTTGAGATTCAAACAATCTATTCCATCATGGCTACTGCAAAAAAAAATAAAAAAATCACCGCTCGAAATCTATCCAATGTGTGAATCAGAGTAGAGAACAGATTAAAGCATCCAAATGATCACTTGCACGGTTAAAGAGAGCTTTAAAGGAAACATTCAAAAAGCACCCATCAAAATTGGGTCAATTAACAGAGACGTACTCTGAACAATAATTACAAGTTCATCTTAGTGGCAGCTAATCGAAAAAGTGTTCGAAAATACCAAAGGGGAAACACAACATTCCAAAGCTACAGAATAGCACAGTCATCAGAAATTGAAACAAAGGAATCCATGGTAAACAGACAAATACAGTGAAGATTAGAACTATAGCAATTTAATGCCACTGGACAAGTAAATCAAACCTAGTTTCCCAGTCCCGTTAATTATAGGGCTTCAAAAGTCCTCCCCAGACCAAAAATAGCCAACTTTCTTAGCTAGGAACACCGCATAGACAATAAACCTAGACACCGGATATCTCAGAAACCGATACATCAAAAACCCAACTAAAACACTCACAATTGAATAGGGGAAATCAAGTGAAGTGAGAAAGTGGCTAAACCTGCTACCAAGTTGAGGAAGAGTGAGCAGTAAGATCCCCTCCGAGTCGATAACCCTAAAATTAAGAATAATCAGATACTTCACACAAATCACAGAGATCCGAACTTGCAGCAGATAGCAGAGTAATCTCGGTCAAAATATGCTACCAAAAATAACTTCCCCTTGCCCTAAATACCGCCATATTTATCTCAGCTTAATCCATCCCTACCCCCACCCCCACCCACCGAAAATCCCTAATCACACCAAAATACAAGCACAAAACAACAAATATTCAACCGCAAAAATCCCCATAAGTTCCTAATATACACACTAGTCAATATAATCCTCTATCACTACGTAATTTCAAATAATAATTCCAAAAAAAATAAAATCAGAGGTGGCGGAGCACTACCGTTCGCCGCCAACCCGCCGCCGGAGAAGGCAATTCGGAGAGGTGAGAAACTCTGTGTGTGTGAGCGCGCGCTGGGGCATATACCAATGGAGAGAGAGAGTTTTAGAGGGAGAGAGTCTGATTCTTCAGCGTCTCGGGATGGAGGAGTTAAAGGTGGTTTGTAAAACGTTTCGTCCGAGCTCCGTTACCGTGGAGCAGAGAGAGCAGGACGATTTCCGTTACGGTGCCGTCGGCATGACGGCGTTAACTAGGACACGTCTCTTTGTAAAGTGGACGGGGCGCCCTTTTGTATTGTTGTGTCCACTACTGTATTATAGACTGTTAGTCAAATTGTCAAAATCCGGACGGAAATTACATCGATCGGTTTTTATTTACGAGGGGACATTCAGATTTCAGACTAGTTTATTTTAGTAGTCCCTCTAATTTCTTAATATTCTCTCCCAGTAAAATGAGGTGGAGATTCTAATGTCAGTCACGAATACTGTTACCGTCAGTGGAACCAGGGACAAATACAAGGGGCTAGGTTATTTTTTAAAAATAAAATAAAATAAAATGTATAATTCATGATTAAATAATGAAATATTTTTTAAAAAATACATAATTATAAATATAAAATGCACATTTATATCATAGACTAGTAAATTTTTGGAAAAAAATTCAACTTCATTAAAGCATAGATTCAAATAAAAATCATATATTTCTAAATATACTCCGTATGTACTTTGCAATCATTAGTAATACATAATCAAAGATATAAAGAATATTGAAGAGTTAAAATTCATGATAATTCATATTTTATACTTGAATTAAAATATAATATATTCCAAAACTTTATTTCTTATTTTTTAACAACCACAATTCCTAATATTTTTTAGTTAATAACATTTACTAAAATACGTGATTGCTAAAAAACAAACTAAACTAAAATATAAATAAATTGCACAGTAAGAAACGTAAATAAAATTTATGGAGTATTAATCAAACAATTGAAAGGAATTAAAAACAAATACCATCTAATCTTACATTTAATATTTATTCAATGCATAAATATCATAATCTATATATTATTGCATTTTTTCCCACCATATACATTTATTAGATTCACTTGTACAAATAGTAGAAAAAAATATAGAATAAATATGATACAAAATATTTAATAAGGTAAGATAGGTTCAAACAAATTTTAATTCATTTTCTTTCCTAAACTTATGGTGTCAGAGGTGCTTTAAAAAGAAAGCATTAAAGTTGTTAGATAAATCAAATCTTTTGAAGGAAAAGCTTGAAGAATACGATGTCGTTTTACTCAATATTTTTAAAAGTAAAAACTTCATTGAAATTTGGTTCTTCTTCGTTGAGAACAACTATGGCAGAGAAAGGTTTTCTCTGCAACTTCATAAATGCGTGATTTTCTATACGAAAATTGAGAGTGAAATCACCGTTCTTGAAAATTCTACGAATTCCAGCAAGTATTGAAGACTTAGGGGTGGCGGATTTTCTGAATCTGAAAAAATTTGGCTGACTCAATACCTGAAAATTCATGATTGGCTGATCCTAGGGGTGGCTGGCGCACCCCTTGCTCCCCCTAGTTCCGTCCCTGTTCTATACATTCCCTCTCATCCTTAACTAAAATTTCACATCATCTTTACAACTTTTAGCAAATACTTTAAATGGATTACTCATATTATTATACACATTGAAAATTCATAGTTAAACATAATAGTAAATGATGTGGCATTAAAGAAAGAGTTATTCATGGTTAACTGCACATTTCAAGAAATGTGATTAGTGATTTGCTCTTTTCAAAGAAGATTGATTAAAAATTATATAAAAAGAGTTACAATTTTCACCATCTGAGTAGTCTAAAAATCTGTTCAATTCACATCATCAGTCCAAATACAAGGCACTAAAGAAGAGTACACCATCAGATTGAGATAATTAAATGTGAAGGAAATTTGGAGTTATTGTTTCCCAGAAACTTCCCACGAGCAGACATAAAGGATAAATGTGAGGAGTGGAAAAAATGAAAGGAAAAAAATAATGTATTTTTGTGCTCGGTTCTTGTGTTTGTACATATATACCCCTGAGTTTTTTAAAGTACATTCATATCCCTATCATGGTCTGAAAAATTGGTCAATTTTGATCATTTCCGGATTCAATAGAAATGACCGTCTAATTTCAATCATTCCTGGATTCGGCGAAAATGCTCATATCTATTGAATCCAGAAATGACCGAAATTGACCATTTTTTAGATCATGACAGGGGTACGCATGCACTTTAAAAAAATTGAGGATATATTTGCACAAACACAAGAACCGGAAGAAATGAATGAGTTGATCCCCAAATGAAATAATTTGAGGCTGTCAATAATGCCGGCTCTCATTTCAATTCTGGCATGATGGCTAAACATAACCAAACTATTATTCGTAGCATCAGTTGCTGTAAACTTTTGGGATATATACCAAGATAATACTACATACTTGACATAAGTATCAATATAACGCTCAGATCCTATTTTCGGCATTGACAGTATGTAAAATATCCAAAATACCCTTGGTGTTAAAATCTAAATTTAAGTTCGCCGGACTGACGCCAGACCACTGATAGGGGTTATATCAGCACATTCTTAAAACTTATAGGGTTATATCAGTACATTCTTAAAATATAAAGGGTTATATCAGCACATTCTTAAAACTTATAGGGTTATATCAGCACATTCGTAAATGGGTAAAATTGACCTTTCCATCGAATCCGACCTTCAGATGTCGGAAAATGTTATATTGACACTTACATCAACTAGGTATGGTTATATCTGTACTTTCAGTTATCAAAAAATTATATTGACACTTATATCAACTAGCTAGGGTTATAAAGACACTTTTCTCTAAACTTTAACACTTATATCAACTAGGTAGGGTTATAAAAACACTTTTCTCCAAACTTTGACACTTATATCAACTAGGTAGGGTTATAAAAACTTTTTTCTCTAAACTTTTCTGCCCATTAAGATATTGTTGTGGGGTTTGGAAGTGGTGAATATTCACATTCACATTGGTGATGAGATGATAAAGATTTATGGGGTCTCCCTTTCCCCCACTTAACAAAAGCATATGAATACGATTACTTTTCCAGTGGGGGTGGTAATTGTTTATGCCATATTGATCGTGGCAATCATGTGTTGCTATTTGGTCTGAGTGTCACTGCTCTAACAATGCACATTCTACTTTGAACAACTCCCCCCACTCTTGTTGGTTTACGTTCCTTATGCTTTTCTATTTTCCACCCCAATTAAAGCAACCAATATCAAAAGTTATTCTTCTTTACTTTCTTTTAAACAAAGAAATCAAATCCACTGAAATGAGTTCTTTAAATTTTTTATCCTGATTTGAATGAAGGCACTGGATAAATTTGACTAGGTACGTGATGCACCGTAAAATGTCTTTTCTTGCAAACCAGAT
>JAULKK010000008.1:1539688-1550048 GCA_032355705.1 Rubia peregrina
TTGGTTTAATTTCAGAAATACTCTGGAAAGAGGCCTTCCACCAGCAGTAGCCCTAGAGCGGACTGAAATCTGGAGAGAAGAAATTTAGGGGGTGTGGATTGAGGGTGCGTAAGTTTGCCAAAGTACAAACGGAAGGAACATGAAGGGGAACTGGCTATTGATGGTATAATTTTACTACTATATGGGATTTGTATTCACCATTAAATTGGACTTGGAATTCGAAAGTGTAGATTTCATTTTGCGCAGTTACTTGATGATATAGCATGTTTATTCTTCATTCATGCTTGAAATCTGATATGGGATTTTCTTAAAGGCAGGCATAGAATTTAGTAGTTACGTAGTTTTTGGCTTAGACTAGAGATGTTTGGACACTGTTTATCAACACGAAAAGTCTTGCAGTACAGATGAATGGGTCTGTTCCGATTAGCCACTGTCAAAATGGACTTGAATGCTGATCTCCTCACATTTTGTGGTCTGTCTGTCTCAGTATCATCTCCTGCGGATGAGCTTCTGAACTTCCCAGCGAACTAGTGTACTCCACTTAGCAGAAAAGTATTGTACATGCGATGAAAACATTCAGTGCGTCAGGACCAAATGCTACTAACCTAGTAAGGTGTTTTAATGCTTGATAATTAAAGTGCGTCAGGACCAAATGCTACTAACCTAGTAAGGTGTTTTAATACTTGATAATTAAAGTTGTCGATGGTCAAACAAGTTTAAAAATATTGACCAAAAAGTGAGTCGTTATATTGTTTTTATCTTTTCTGAAGGTATCCGTTCATTTTCTCAAGTGACCTGTATGACTGACTTTTAACTTGGTTCCTTCTCTAATCCTGGTCTCAACTTCGTTTTCAAATAATGTAAAGTTTGATATGAAACAAAGGGACAATGACTTTTTGGAAGTGAGGTAGTAATATCTTTTTTAACGCATTCATTCATCACGTGTCTCATATAAAATGAGATAAGACTCTTACAAGATTTGTATAAAATGGGTGAGATTCCATCACAACTCACACAAAATTGAGTGCACCTCTCAAATAGATCACATAGAACTTATAAGGTGGGCATGACTCAACATGCTGAGCAGGAGACTTGAAGATAATTTAATGCAATTTAAGGGAGGGAAAATTGAACATGAGTTACATGTAGCCCATCACATGATTGGCCATATGCTCATAAGAATTGATTCATTAATTTATAATAAAGTTTACAAAGGTGGAGTTAAACTCCATGTAGACATATCAAAATAAAGAATCTTTTAAAATTACATCAATTGATAGGCAATTGAATTTTTCTTTATAGGAATTCATTTAATTATTGGATCTCTGATCATTCGTATAAATGATTCATCATTGATAAGCATAGCTAAATCTACCATTCACTATTGATTGGATAAAATGCTTGTTGTGTATCACCCGTAGTGCCGAGTAGTTCTTCTTTTATTAGAAAATCAAAATATTGAAAATGCACCAAATATATATATATATTTGAACCACACATCATTTGTTTTGTTATTTAGGTTTTTTTTGTTGAAATGGTTATTTAGGCTATTTAAGCAGATAGAAAAAAGGCAAAGAAAAGATGGGGGAGAAAAATACTTCTCAGTTCTCACCGGTGCCATTCTTCCCAATTCATTATTTCCCAGTCCGCTATTTTAAACTAAAATTTAAAGAGTAAAGTGTCAAATTAACCTGACTTTAGGATGGAGGTGTCCATATAACCCTGTAAAACTAAAAAATGTCAAAATAATCTTAACCTTATGAAATATGTGCCAATATAACCCGTCAACACCGTAATTTGGCGGTTTTATAGTAAAAGATTATTTTGCCCCTAAATATTTAAAAAGAAAATTCTAAATTTTTTAAAAATAACCCAGGTCCATCCTCCACACATCACATTTGCCCGGTCACTAGTTCCAAACCCTGCAGAAGTTATTTGGCCAATTCTTTGTCGACGAAATCATGTCGTCTCTAGCCTCGCCCGCGACTTCCCTTTCCCGCTCCAATGGAGGAGACTTACCGGTCCCAGGTGAAGATCCCGGCCACCACCATCGAGCTCGCCGACAGAATTTTGCTTCGATCCAAAATCAAGCTCGCCAGTGGTGGTGTCATCAAGCTCGCCGGCGGGATTGCTTCTCCTGCTCCCCTACAACATGCTTCTACAAATTTCCCAACCTGAAGCTTAGGGACCCACTCCTACCACCGTTGCTTCCGCTGTACAAACTCGCTCTCCCTGACTCAGCCAGCTCGCTGCCGGCGCCGGAGTCAGTCCCCCTCTTCTTCACCTTCTTCAAATCCAACTCGAACATGAGTCCCAACTTGCCACTCCTAACTTGTCTCCAACCCGACCCGACCCCCGCATTGTCTCTGATCCCGCCGGAGTGATCTGCCGCCAGTGTCACCGCCACTGCCACCGCCTGCTTGAAAGCAACACAGCCCATCACTCCGCCTCACTGGAAACTACTTCCGACCTACCTCATTTTTCTGTGATTCTTGACGTGGGTCGAGCTCACTTTCGGTAAATTTCCAATCCGCCATTACAGGATTTATATCTCCGAAGGAGGTCCATTTTCTCCGTCGTTTTAATGTGAGAATTCTGGTGGGCGGGGATGTGGGGGTGGCTTGGCTGAAGGTGGTGGTAGGTGGCAAGAAGCTTGGCGGCGGGGTGGTGGATATTGGCGTGGGGGGATGGGGTTTGCCGCAGAGGGGGGGTGGAGATTGGAGGTGGGGTGGTGAAGATCGGTTGTGACAGTGGTGGAACTTGGGTGGAGCTTGGCACCGAGGGTGATGTAGCTAGGGTTGTGGCTGGTTGGCGGCAGGAGAGGGTGGTGGTGGAGCTTGGGTGGTGATTGGTTGGTGGTGGGAGTGATGGGGGAGCTTGGGTGGTGGTGACTAGCAGCAATGGGAGGGGTAAATGGGGAAACAATTAAGTTGTAATTGCTGAGGACATAATTGTCATTTCAAGTCTGGTTAACAGCCTAATTAGTGAGTCAATGCCAGAATATGACATGAAGGTTATATCGGCACAATTCATTCTAAAGTTAGAGTTAATTTATTATTTTATTTTATTTTATAGGGTTATATTGACACTTTCAACTTAAACGCAGAGATACATACAAAAACATTTAACCCAAATTTAAACATTGCATATAAAGCCTAAAGCCCTACCATCATCTTCTCCCTTCCTAAAACCCTAATCCAGAGCACACGGAGGCATGGGGAAAGTGAAAGGAAAGCATCGTTTGGACAAATACTACCACTTGGCCAAAGAGCACGGCTACAGATCACGCGCCGCCTGGAAGCTCGTCCAGCTCGACTCCAAGTTCAACTTCCTCCGCTCCTCCCGCTCAGTCCTCGACCTCTGCGCCGCCCCCGGCGGATGGATGCAGGTCGCCGTCGAGCGCGTCCCCGTCGGCAGCCTCGTCCTCGGCGTCGACCTCGACCCCATCCGCCCCGTCCGCGGCGCCGTCGCGATTCAGGACGACATCACCACCGCCAAATGCCGGTCCTCCATCAAGCGCCTGATGGCGGAGAACGGATGCAAGGCGTTCGACTTGGTGCTTCATGATGGGTCCCCCAACGTCGGTGGCGCCTGGGCGAAGGAGGCCACTGGTCAGAACGCGTTGGTGATTGACTCTGTTAAGTTAGCTGCTGAAGTTTTGGCTCCCAAAGGAACTTTTATCACCAAGGTATCTTTTCGGCCGATTTATACTGAATTGAAATGAACTAAAAATAATTGAACTGAGAATGGTAATAGTAGGGCTAAATTAAGTTTAACTTCATCAGTGAATCGTGTTTATATTGAGTTGGAACTGGGAGCTGAATTTTGGTGCTGTTTAGATTTTCAGGTCTCAAGATTACAGCGCGGTGGTTTATTGTCTCAAGCAGGTTAGAAATACGAATTATTCCCAATGACTACCTTTTTTCTTCATTTTGTGGCTTTTTTGGCTTGCTTTATGTGATATTTGATGTATTTGGGATTTACAGCTTTTTGAGAAGGTTGAGGTGGATAAACCCCTTGCTAGTCGTTCTGCGTCTGCCGAAATCTATGTTATAGGTTTGAAGTATAAGGCTCCTGCGAAGATTGATCCTCGGCTTCTTGATATTAAGCATCTGTTTGAGAGAGGCAAAGAAGCGCCGAAGGTAAAGCCATGCCTTCGTGCAATTTGCATTTTGTGGGTAGTAGGTTTGATCAGGGCTGCTGCTTTAACTCTGGCTTTCTTGGGTTGCTGAATAGGTGATTGATGTACTTCGTGGAACAAAGCAGAAGAGGCACCGTGATGGGTAAGTTCTTAGGAGTATGTGTTACACTGTTTATTTATTTGATTTATTGATGGGATATTCAGTCACAGAGTTGACAACTTGCGTTGAAGTGCAATTATTGAGCCGTCCTATGATGTATTGCCTGATTACATGAGATTTCGAAAGTGTTGTATTTTGGTAGTGACGAACTGTGAATCAGTTCATTGATGGTATTACTACTAGAAATCATTAACTGGTCAACGAAGTTAATTGGACAAGTTTTGCTGAATTCTGTCAGCTCATTTTGTGCTACTGACTTGCTGTGAGGTTTATTGGGAGTGGATGTTTAAAGTTTGAATATTCAGTTAGTGATGACCATTGCGCTATTATGTATATGCTCCTAACGAAGAGTTTTGTTTCAGTTATGAAGATGGAGAGACAATCTTGAGGAAAGTTTCCCCAGCTGCGGACTTTATTTGGTCCGAGTCTCCTCTTGATATCCTTGGTTCTGTTTCTACCATCACTTTTGATGATCCTGCATCTCTGCCCATAAAGGATCACAGTTTGACTACAGAGGAGGTGCGAATTCTGTAATTTTTATAATGTTTTTGTCTATGTTGTTCAAGTCTATTTTGATCGGTCCAAAAAAGTTTCAAGTCTTCCTCTGTAATTGTTGGTGATGTACCAGGTCAAAGCTTTGTGTGATGACTTGCGAGTTATAGGGAAGCAAGACTTCAAGCACTTGTTAAAGTAAGAAGCAGATGAGTTTCTCAGTAACTTCATTTAATTAGAAATTGATTTGTCATGCCAATTTTTATTATCACTGCAGATTGTAGTCCCTTACACATTCTATCAGTATTTGGTAGGGCTGTGCAAATGTGTGTTCAAATAGGTGATTTATGCTTAAATTTCATATAGGTGGCGTATGCATATACGGAAGGCATTGTCTCCGGTGAAGGAGGCTCCTGCCTCCAAAGAAAGTGAACCAAAGACAGAGGAGGATGAAGAACAGAAAGTTTTGAATGAGATGGAGGAGTTGACAAATGCCATGGAGCGAAAGAAGAAAAAAGCAAAAAAACTAATATCCAAAAGACGATCCAAGGTTAATCACTGAGTCTGAAAATTTTACTTTTGAATTTTTGTGATCCTGTCTGTTGAAAGGACTTTAATTGGAGGTTGTACATGATTTGCTTGTTGGGACACCATGTTATATTTTTCTTAATTGAAGGAGGGTGAGGCTGCAAGGGTAATCTACGATTGAAGAAACTAGATTTATTATAATGACTGATGCGACTCTCAATTATTTATGATGACTGGTTCTTCACCCTTTTGTGGTGTTGGCAGTTTTTAGTATATACTTTGGTTAATCCTCTATAGGTTTTGTTTTGATGCATAGTTTTGGATATTGTCCTTAAGATTTTTCTCTATCCCCCCTCACAATTCTACGGGGGTAAAAAATACAACTTAATTTTAGATTGAAAGTTAATGTGCTTTTGTGATCTTGACTTGCTCCACTCTCAATTCCAGGAGAAAGCACGAAAGGCTCAGGGGGTGAATTCAGATTCAGCAATTGATAATTATACCGATTTGGAGTTGTTTTCTTTATCTTCAATGAAGGTATATTCTGACGTTGTTTTGCTCTTGTTACCAGTTCTAAGTGTCTCATTTTGGTGGGGAGAAATTCTGAATAGATAGGGTGACTTCTCTTATCTGTCTTTGGAATAACATCTGATGTACTATTATCATCTCACCATTAACTGACTCCCATGCGATGGGTGGTTGCGGTCAGAAAATATTGCTAGCTCACTACCAGCGCTCATGCAGTTTTTGTTTTTTTTCTTGGAAAAGAAATTATGGGTGGTTGGGAGTAGTGTGATAACTGGTGGTTGGTTCTTTTAATTTTTTAAAGAGGTCAAGTTCTTGAACCCATCTTATATTCGGTGAATAGGGTAAAAAAGAACTGGTTGCAGTGGATAACAATGAGTTTGAAGATGAAGCTGGCGAGTCAGGGACTAGTGACAATGAAGAAAGCGACGATGAATCCCAAGATGATGCAGATCTTGACACTGATGAGGAACGGAGGAGGTATCTTCCGCATCTGTTTATGACAGTGATTTAGAATTTCTGCTCTCCACTCACTCTCAATGCATGCACAAAAATGTGTATAAGTGTGTAGTTGAATGATCAAGTACTTTTTCAGATATGATGATCACGTAGAACAATTGCTTGAAGAAGCTTACGAGCAGTATATTGTTAAGAAGGAAGGAAAAACAATGCAAAGAAAGCGAGCAAAGAAAAATGCAGACGAGCTTATGGAAGTACGTAACTTCTTTTCCCTAGTTGTTTCCCTTTATTCTTGCTACACTTCTTGCAAATTAGTCTTCTATTTTAAGCTGATAAACATGGAATTTTATGTATATGCTCACAACTTTTATATATCTGAATGTCTGTATAAATTTGAAATTTGCTTTTCAATTATGGTTTTGCAGGATGGCAATGGTGATGATGATATAATTCAAGCTGATGAAGATGGCTCAGACAATGAGCTGGGCGATCGTGATCTAAATCCTCTTGTAGTCCCCTTTGCGGATGAAGAACCGACTCAGGAAGAGATTGCAGCAAGGTGGTTCAGTCAAGATGTTTTTGCAGAACCTGATGAGGATGATGCCATGAGGGCATTTAACAGCGATGATGAAATGGAGCTCGATGATCCTGTAAAGAAACCAAAGAAGACTAAAACCAAGGGAACCAAAATCCAGCCAAATGTGCAGAACACCGTAAAGCCGGTGCAGCCTTCCAAGGCAAATGATGATTTTGAAATAGTTCCTGCTCCACAAACGGATTCTAGTGACTCATCCTCATCGGATGAATCAGATGAAGATGACGTCCAAACAAAAGCTGAGATATTGGCATATGCCAAAAAGATGTTGAACAAGAAACAGAGGGAAGAAATGCTTGACGATGCATACAATAAGTACCTGCAACATGATGTTGCCGGGTTGCCCAAGTGGTTTATCGACGAAGAAATGAAGCACAACCAGCCGATCAAACCGATCACGAAGGAAGAGGTGGCTGCCATGAGAGCCCAGTTCAAGGAGATCGACGCCCGACCTGCAAAGAAGGTAGCACAGGCTAAGGCCCGAAAGAAGCGCGACACCTTGAGGAGGCTAGAGAAGGTCAGAAAGAAGGCAAACACCATATCAGACCAGGCAGATATATCTGATCGCTCGAAGAATAAGATGATTGCATCGCTGTACAACAAGGCGACGAATGTTAAAAAACCCAAGAAGGAATATGTCGTTGCAAAGAAAGGCGTTCAAGTCAAGGGTGGCAAGGGAAAGGTTGTCGTCGATAGGCGAATGAAGAAGGATGCTAGGCAACATGGAATGAACAAGAACAAGAACAAGAAAGGGAAAGGAAGCATGGGAAAACCGAAAGGTAAAGGGGCTGCGAATTCTGGAGGGAAGAGCGGCAGGAAGGGACATAAAGCATAGTATTTAAGACTCAGCTTTCTTTAAAAGTGATAGCGAGTCAATAATTTTGTAATAGTACAAGTAATTTGCCTTGTATTTCTGTACTGCTGTTTTGCACAAATATTTTGTTCATTAGTGTATTCTGCTATGCTTTGGTCTGTTGGATATTATGGTCGAGGTTTACAATTGATTGTCTGGTTCTTGCTTACATGCAATTCAGAGTGTTTTTTTCACATTCCGTTTGCTGAGATGCATGACTCAATCTATTGTTGACGACTGATAAAACAATTTAAAATGCTTAAATAATGACGGAACGGTGGGGGGAAATCTAACAGTGCTTACAACAAATCTAGACACGATAATTTGATCTCCTAAACACATGCAAACAAGTAGAATTCATACAAGCGTATCCAGGTAGTCGCTTATGGTAGTGTATTTGATCTCTGGATACAGCTGCGCCGCTTCAACTCCACTTGATGATTCAATGTCGAAGTAAGTCTGATCGCCCTTTACAAATGCACAGTAGATGAAGACCTTCTCCATGTTCTCCGGGTATGGCGGTTCTGAATCGCACATTGTTGATTATGGTCAGTATAAAGTTATTGGACACAACTACTTCACAAAAGTGTACCAAACCTACCTTTAATGTTTTTCAGCATATCATCTTCAGAAATGCAAGTCTTCTGCAGTTTCTTCCCAATTTTCGATTCCCAAAGCTCCACCAGCTCATTCATGCTGCACACATTGCCCGGGGGCCTGAGATACAGTGTCTTATTCAGCGTGCGCGGATCATCCACAGCAGCAATGGTGAATGCAGCAACATCACGCTGGTTCACAAAAACACCTGCACACAGAAGCAGTTAGCACACCCCTGTGGTATCATGGACGTGTACCATATATACGTAGAATGTGCATTTCAATACTATTATTTTTAAATTACAATATTTATATAGTAATCACAATCAAACTATAATAATGCACAATCTCATAAATTGTAAGAATGCACATCCTTACAATTTGAAATACACAAAATACTCATGATACTCCAGGGATATCAGGCAGACCTTTAACAGTTCCATCGCCATATATGGTGACCTTGTCTCGCGGCGGGGATTTCAGCCCCGGTTGCACGAGGGATGGAAGCAAGTATCTCATAAGGAAGTTGCAGCAAATGTAAGTATAAGGAATGTTTTCAGCTTCAACCAGACGCCTGATCTCGATTTTCCTCGCGTAAAAGTTGTTATCCAAGTGAGAAACTCGAGTTTTCTCAGGATCTAAACCAAACTCCGACGGAATGAATCTCTGCAAAATTTCAGGTGCCGATTTTGATAAAGCACTCAAATCATATGTCTTAAATAATGCAGATCCTTTGTTTGCATATAATTTTGGAGGGAGGAATTAGGTTTTCTACATTCACAGGAGTCAAATCCAGAGGCATTTTATTGCATTTGAAGTTCCAAGGAACTGTATCTAGTCAGTAATCACTAATCACCATTAGAGCTCTCTATTCATAAATTTTAATTCTAATTTTTAGTTTCTGTTTTTCTTTTTGTTTGACAAAAATCTCTAGTTTCTCTTAGCAATTCTACATTGAATATGCAATTAAACAACAGATATAGTTCGCCGGCTGACCTTGACGCCGCCGGCGAGCTTGATAGCTCGAATAAGAGGCTTCTGATCAAGAGCTAGTTTTGCCGGAATCGAACAAATCACCACATCCACTTGCTTGATTGCGTCAACAAGGCTGCATTCATCTTGCAAGGAACCCTAGATTTCACGGTTAGAAGATGACGATATGAGGGAGGGAGAAACAAGAAATCTCTACCTTGAGAAGAGTGATGCCGGCGTCGGAGAGTGACCGAAGCTTCTCCGCCTTGCTCGGATCGGAGAATGCGGAATCCCTAACCAGACCGAAGGTAGGATGCGCCGCGCCGATGCTCGCCATGGCTAGATCAAAGCCTAGGGTTCCGGTAACTCCGATTACGAGTATCTTGCTTGTTACCGTCGTCATTTCCGTACTCAAATTGCAATTACTTCCGAGTTCCGATCTTTAGATTAAAATGAGAATCGCTATCACTATTAATCGTTGAGTTATTGGAGTCAGTAATCTTATCCAGAAGAGAGATAGGGTAATAAACAGCATGCAAATCTTGTGTATTATTCCAATAATTTGGTTTGGAGTTACAAATTCAAGGAAAGAAAGAAAGAATCATCCTATTTGAAATATGGCTCAACTTCAGCTTCAAATTTAAGTTACATCTTCATTTTCACCATTTCTTCCTGCGTTTTTTGCTTGTTTTGCAGGGAATCACAATGAACCATCAGCTCCGGCTAGCACTCCGGCAAATCCTCCGGCGGCGGCAGAATGCTCTGGTCTTCGCCGGGACCGTTCTCCACCACGAACGCCACCTTCAATCCCCATCCAGTATGGAGCTCGAGATGACAGTGCATAAACCACACCCCTGGATTGTCAGCCCTGAACCTGATTGCTGTCCATCCGCCGGTGGGGACTCCGACGGTGTTCCTCTCTGGTGGGTCCACTAGGTTGTAGTTTGCGGGGTCCTTTTTCGCGTCGAAGTTCCCAATTCCGGTCCCAACCACGAAGAAATTGTATCCATGGAGATGGAAAGGGTGAGATTCCACCGT
>JAULKK010000008.1:1571013-1586016 GCA_032355705.1 Rubia peregrina
AAACAAAAAGTTACTTTTGAGAAACTACTTGTTACGACGAATCCAACAATATCACATACGATAATGTTATTACTTATTTATTTACTCAAATATGCGGTCCAAGTTTGATAGAGAATAGTGTCAAATAGTAAGTGTGCTATTTGAGCTGGGACAGAAGGAGTAAGTAATACCTGCCAAATTTCGTAATCCCTCCCTCCCACCTTAAACTACATAGAATACTTTTTACGCTGTTCAAAAAACGTTAATACATTTAATTATGTATAGTAACCGTTAATAAACGGTTACATTTTAAAAATTACTTGTTATGACGAATCTAACAATATCACATACAATAATACTAATTATTGTTAATGCATCTATTCAAAGATACGGTCAAAGTTTAGTACTCCCTCTGGTTGCCTAATATTGGCACCAAAGAAATGACACAATTTTTTTAAAAAAAATAAAATGAGGGGAGGAGATTGTATAGGGAGAGTAAAAAGTAAATTGTGTGGATGTAAACAATCTAGTATTTACCAAAAAAGGAAAGTGCCAATATAAAAAAAAAGTTCGTCTCTTGAAAGACGGTCTTTCCATGACTTAGTTTCTTTTACTCTTAATGTTTCCAACATACTCTATTATGATTACAACAAACTTAAGCTTGAAGTTCAACAAAGATCCGTAAATTCTGATACTTTGTTTGCAGCAATTTCCCAACATGCAGCTCATCATGTCTACCTTAATGTTTTATGGAAATAATATAAAATTATAATAAGGATTTCATGCCTTTTCTCTTGACTCTAGTATAATACTGAAATTTTAATTTCCAGTCTAATTAAAATCAAATTGATACTAATAATATCTATCATAGATAGTGTAACTTATTTCTAAATAAAAGTTGAATATAAATTCCAAACAATATATAGATAGAATGGAAGGGAAAATAAATACTTCCCCTTGTACCAATTGATATTGCACTCTTGTTTTTTACAGTATTTTCTATCAAAATTTGGTTGCATATTTGAATAGACATATGAACAACAATATTATCATATATGTTATATATATATATGATATTGTTGAATTTGTCGTAGCAATTGGTTTCTAATTATTAAATTTTTATTCGTCATATAAGTAAACATATTAACAGTCAAACATGTTTTTTGAACAACGTGCTAATGATTGCAGTATAATTTTTTCTATGAATAGGATCTCTGGTTATGGAGGGTTTTTGAACTATTCATTGATTATGAAACAAAAGGCCTTCTGATGCTAGATAAAATAGCACTGCCTGATCTAAGATTCAGTTAATATTATGGTGCAGATGCTACTCTTTCAGAACTACATCTACCTCATGGCTTCAACAACTTCATCTCTCGAACGGAATCATCCTCAGAAAGAAGACTCCACTGCTCAGTTGCGGTCCAAACCCCCAGTGTAGATGAACTCTCCATATTGTTTATGATGATAATCCTATTTACAATACTAGTGAAAAGACCATAGTCAGTAGACTTGGAAAGCATCTGGACCAAAACGTAGGAGAGATAGACTGAAAAGTGGTTAAGTTTTTATATCTCAACTCTAAACTCTTATTATTTATTTTCCTAGTCCGACCTGTCTTATGTCCACGCGGGGTGGAGGCATTTGAGCGACAACACTAGGAAAAGCTACAGCCTATAAATACAAATAATGTATACCTATTTATTGTTAAAAGGTTTAGGATGCACATAAATTCCCTACCTCTCGATGAGACGTTTTAATTTATTTTTTTAATTAAAAAAAGTAGTGCTCATAAAATTAAAATCATTGGTTAAACATTGAGTTGAAAAGAAATGGAGTTATTGCAAAATTTGCATGAATGGACTCGATTTGATTGATTATGTTGGAGACAAAACGGTATTGGGCCATCGGCGGACATCTTTTTTTGGAGGAAATTCACACTATATTATTGTACGATTTTAATTATTTTTTACAAACATAATGATGGCTTAAGAGACAAAAAATTATTTCACCATAACTGGAGCATAAGTCAAAGTGACATAATTATTTAAACAAAAAATTGCTTGCATAATATATGGATATGTTGCAAGTAAAGCCGGTTTTACTGTGAGACTAATAAAATTATTAGACTATAAACCCAGAAAATTTTATATGTTAAGGTGTTGGCCCAATCACATATTGACATGTGTCAACTTTTAAAAAAAAAATCCCATAAAATAATTGAATATTAAGTAGTGGTTAAATTTTTGAACACATGACAACATGTGATTGGACCCTCACCTTAACATACAAAATTTATAACATATAAAATTTTCTCCTTCATTTTTGAATGGGTTTACCTATAACACAGGAAATTTTTTATGTGGGGAATTTGTGTGGGGAGGTGTGGGTCAAATGAAAATTTGACAAGTGTTAATAAAATATTACAATTAAATTCATTCTTAATTTTCTTCCTTAATAGTAGCTTGAATTTGACACTTGTCAAATTTTCATTTGACCCACATCTCCCCGCATACAAATCCCCCACATAAAAAAAATTCCTGCTACAACAATTCTTTCAGGATAAATATCTGTAAACGTTTTTCTTGTGAAGGTCGAGATTCTCAACTACACGACAACTAAAAGATGGTTAAGAAAGAAAATATTCTATGGGATAAATAATTTCATTCATTCAACTCAGTTGCAGTTCAATTCACTTAGTAAGTTAATACCTCCGTCCCAAAATAATTGACTCACATTCTATTTTTGTTCGTCCCGCATAAAATAGCATATTTGAATTATTACCCAAAATAGTAAAGAATATATTGTAAAATTCACACAATATCTTCTTTATCTTCAACCACTTTTTGACTGAACCCACCATTTTCTTAAAATCTTCCTACTTTTTCATAATTATTCTCCGCCACATCAGTTTACATAAAATATCAAGTTATATGTCAATTATTCCAGAGACGAGGAGAGTGTATGTAATAGATGAAAAGCGTACCAAAGCTTCAGTGCAAATAACAGGTAGTGTGATTTTAAGAAAAAGTTATTGGGCTTGGAAATCCGAGGGAGCCCCAATAACAAGGATGTGTTCTTGACAAAAATCCCATGTTGTGAGGATTAGGTGATCATAACTCTGATCTTACTTATTAAGTTAATAAGTTGTAAAGGTTTCAACTCAAATACTTGGACAGTAATTAAATTAGTATCATCTCATATTATACTATGTTATATATAATTTTTTATGCTATTCATTTTTAAACAATAAATTATTGGATTGATGAGATTGAGCGGATCAAACTGTATCAAGTAAAATCAACTACCCTATATGTGACACATTAGCCTTTTCCCAGTGTCACAATTGTATGATAAAATTCCTCCTCCACTGTAATTTTAAGATTTGAGGTTAGATGCTCTGCATTTTTGTGCATACATTACTACACATCTGTTCAAATTGCTTACTTAATAGGACAAAGTGTCAATATAACCCTACCTACTTGATATAAATGTCAATATAACTCTCAGATAATTTTTAGTGCAAACATAACCCTAACTAGTTAATGTAAGTGTCAATATAACCCTCAAATCTCATTTCCGGCATTGACTTCGCCAGACCACCACCCGCCAGACGGACCACCGCCGCCCGCCGCGGGATGTCAGAATGGGTAAAATTGCACTTACATTAACTAGGTATGGTTATATCTGCACTTTCAATAATCAAAAGGTTACATTGGCACTTATGTCAACTATATAGGGTTATAAAAGCACTTTTTCCTACTTAATATTTACACTATTCTTTATCAAACTTTGATCGCATTAATAAGGAATAGAAATCCTAATGGTAGTTACCTTATAGAATTAGTTTCATTAAAGGTTTGATTATAGATGGTAGTTTCCTTATAGACTTTATTCTATTCCTGTTAGACTTTGCTTTGTTGTAGCCCTATACTCTGCATATTGTAACCTTCATCATTGATGAGGTGTGTCATTGACGTGATGTCAATGCACCTTAATAAAGAAGTTTATATTTTACATGGTATCAAAGTTGGTTCGATCTGAGACCCCTTATCTTTAACTGTATCTGCCGCCGTGACTAGCACTGTCGCCGCCGCTCCGCTTTGTTATCCATATGTGCCACTATCGCGTTCAGTTGTTGTCCTCACTCGCCGCCAGGGAGGAATTCTACAAATATTGTTATTTTTGAAGTTGAAAGTTGTTGTTGCTACTTCTACTGCTACCGAAGTTGAATTCCGTTCTATGGATATTTTTTTCAAACTTTTTTAGTGATTAGAAATTTCAAAATATTTTTCGCAAGTTGGTCATTCCAATTCATCATACTCCAACTTGAGGGAGGGTTAATGAATAGAAACCCTTTCCTTGTTGGAAAGGTTATAAATTATAGTTATCTTATAGAATTAGTTATCGTATAGGTTAGATTGTAGATGATATTTTCCTTATAGACTTTATAATCTTTTTTTATATAGTAAATATCCTTTCCTTTTCCTTTTCCTTTTCCATTTAGGATTAGTTAGTTAGATTTTACCTTTTTCCTTCTATTATCAATACAAGTATGCAATTATATTTTACATGAAAGGATTTCTATTTCTTATTATGCATATTTGAATAGATATATACTCCTAAGTAATAATATTATCGTAAGTGATATTGTTAGATTCGTCATAACGAGTAGTTTCTAAAAAATAACTTTTTATTTGCTGATATTCGCAGCCAAATATATTAACGGTCAAACATATGTTCTTGAACACCATGAAAAATATTCTATGCAATACTAGCGGAATACAATTGCGCGATATTTTTAACTAAAATATTAGGATATACATTTTGTGTCTTACATTTAAATTGAAAACAAAGTTTATTTAAAATTTTAAAGTTTAGTTAGGTAAGAAAAACTAAATGAATTATGAAGTGAAATAATTAATTTAGTTAGAAATCATAAAATATTAAATATAATAAAAAATGATTATTTTTATATATTTCATTCAAATTTTTTAAAATTAATTTTTAAAATGATATCATAGTTATGTGTATATCATTGCAATAAATAAAATTAAATATAAAATGACCTAATTAGTCCCACTAATTATAATATGTCCTCATTTAATAGTTAGACAGTCTAAACCAAGACTTTGTCATATATAATAAATAAATAACATGTATACATATTTCTATCAAAAATTTGTATAAAAAAATCCTAACATTTTGTTATTTCAGATTATGTGTTTATTTGAATTTTCTTTAGTGATATATATGGTATGCGATATTTAAAATTTTAAATATATTTTTCGAAGTTATATATTTTAACAAGTTATGATTGATTATATATAGTAAAAAATTAAAACCAGTAACACATAATATTAGTATGTTATTTTTAGACAACTTAGATTTATGTTAGTCAAAATGATTTTACTATCCCGTTGGGAGCACCAAGTGAATAATTTATATTATATGGTGTTTATGATAAGTTAAGTGGGAGGGAGGGAGTATGAACTTCTATGCTCAACTATTTTGGTTCAAAATCACAATAACACACGTGTAAGTGCCTGCGGACTACTATTTTATAATTGATGTTATTTTCAGAAATGGAAGAAAGTGTAATTCGTGTTAGAGTCTGTCTCTTGAAAGACGGTCTTTCCATAAGTTAAAGAAAAATTAAGGTTTAAAAACAAATTTGAAGAAATCAAAATAAAATTTTCGAGTTATACTAATCGGATCATAAACTTTTCACTTCTACATGTTGCAGAGTAAAATTTTAATATTGCAACTAAAATCTTTTACCTTTCTATAATTTCAATTCAACCGATCTTTCCATATGCTTATAGAAAGATGGTTTTCCAAGACTTTGCCATCATGTTATATTTAAAATTAACAACTGGGCCGGATAATATAAAATTAGAAACTGAAAGATCCACTGGACAGGTTTTTAGGAGTGACATTGGGCTGCTATTTCACTAGTATTTCTCAGTGGACCAAGACCACTTTATTCCTTTTGTGGTAGCCACTGATATGGAATCCTGCTATTTAATCGCAATATTTAAAAAAAAACATTTTTCATATTTCAATGGTTCGAAGCAGAAGATAGAAGAGATAACAATATGAAACTTCACAGACGTCCCTTTGGGGATATCCAATAAAATTATAATTAGTCCCTTCAGGTATATCCAATAAAATTAGAATTATACCGAGAAGATTAGCATGACCCTGGATAGATAAGGATAGCATACACAAATCGAGAAATTTTACATACATTATTCAGATTTTATACTAAACTAATACTCCCTCCGTTCCTTTATTTGTGATATACTTATTTTATTGAGAATTTTTTAAATGCCACTTTCTATATTTGTCAAGATTACTTCAATCTCATCCAATTATCCTATTTTTCTACTTTCTACATTTAATTTCATCCACTCATTTTCTTTGTCTAAATTCAAGAGGCTAAACCTAGCGTGTCACTCTTGGTGAAACGGAGGGAGTATGTGTTTGTTTATGCATCATTAGGATCACTATTGGAAATCCCCCTATAGGCACCAGTAAAATACCACTAAGGCACCTTTAAAATTTCCCTATGAGATGCCGGTGCCTAGGTGACCAGGTGTAAATTTTAACAATTTTGAGCACGGTAAAGTGTATCGGTGCTATAAATATGAGCACCGGTAAGGAAAGATACCGGTGCTTGATCATTTCCATACCGGTATGCACTATCAGTGCCTATGAAACTACATTCTTGCACCGGGTTACTTAGGCATCAACGGTGCCTATGCGGTGAAATACAAGTGCTAAAAAACAGGTGATCAATAAAAAAATCTGGCCAATTAGAATAAACTCACCGTTCAGAATTTGAAACCTAGAAATTCATAAAGTACGATAGGGTGAACAAAACACCCACACACAAAATTCATGTAAAATATTGGAAAATTCATAACCACAATCAGAAGTTCATTACATACATATGAAAATACATAACAACCCTCAATTCATGAAACAAACTAAATCTACACATATATTAACAACATCAATTATCATAAAAACTAGAACATAATCTCCATAAACCCTATATTACATCAATGAACCATAACCATGAAAATGAGGTCGGACGCAAGGGCTGAGGCACGACCAAATGCGGTGGTGGGAATTGGCACGAAGTGCCAAAGGTATATAAGGACACTATGTGGATTGAGTGCCAGGTAAAATTATTGTGAGTTTGCCACTTTACAACCTATTAGGAATATAATATTCCTATTTGATTTTTATTGTTATTTATGTTATTCATTAAAGTACCTTATAGAGACCATTTTAAATGAATACCCCGAGCATGGGAGAATTAAGAAAAAAAGCAATGGGTATGTTGTCGAAGAGTTGGCAAGAACACGAGTACACCCTTTCCAGAGATTTTAGCTTTTCAAATAAAAAGGGAGATTGTTTGTGGCTCACTACACACACATTCAACTTGAGAGTTAGGAGATCCACATACAAAGAGCCCTCGGAAGCGAAAAGATGTAGGTAACCCAAATAGAATATACTAATTATTTTAGATTTATAAGTGATATTGACACATACCTTCAACATCATTATGTAGGGTACAAGGGATGAAAAACGATGAATTTAGACTTTGAATGAGTTCTCACATAGGAAAAGTCGTGGGGGTACAATTTTGCGCCCCGAACAAGATGTGTTATTGGCGATTGAAAGGGGGATGACCGAAGAAGAGGTGAGATCGGCATACATTCCGATCGACGTCGATCAAATTCATCGGTGTGTTCTTTTTCTCAAAGGTCGACAAAATAAACAAGGTCGTTACATAAAGGAGACTGAGATTCAATTGACTGAAAAAGTGGTAAATCTAATAAGAAATTGTTTTTAAAGTATAATATGCATTTGTTAATTATCTACTTATTTTTACTAGTTTTACTCTTTTCACAGGCCAATTTGAAACAAGATGAAATTGAAGGTCGATTCTTTCCAATCGGTAAACACAACATATTATGCGGGGTTACCAACAAATCCAACAACCCGGGAAGGTCAAGAGGAGTGGGTTCTTTCATGTCACAAAGAGATTCTTTTGGGATAGTGCCTTTTTTTGACAGGGCAAAGCCATCAAGAGTCCATACTTTTCATGCCATTTTAGCTATATCTATACATTTTTGTTATTCTGGATGATGCGTTTGTAAATTGTTGGTAATTGGATTATGGTTTTGAGGCTAATATTAAGCTAGATTTTTAAAATTTCAAAAGTTACATTCAGAGCCGATTACACTTACGAGTTCAGAACTACTCTTCGTCTGTCATACTATAGTCGTCGACTTTGCTTTTTCGAGTTTGGAACTTGTCCAAAAAAATTGTGTTTTTTTGGCTGAAAGTCCAGGTTCAGTCCAGATTATCTATCAGAATCCGGAAATCCACCATCCGACTAGCCCCCGATGCAGGAACTTCAACTTTCAAATTTTGTCCCGATTTTGAAAGTGGGGATGTGTCCAAAAAAAAGTTACAATAATGAGGACGGAAAAAGGAGAGAACGTGGGAACAAGTCCGATACTGTTTCATCCACGGGAACCAAATGTTCATTCCAATCTCGGAACAATTCATTGAATCCAACAAACTGGAGGTTGTTCTGAATTCGGAACTTATTAAAGGCGGTTCTTCTGCCCTTTTAAAGGTCGTAAATAACCGCCTTCTCTGGTAACATTTAAAGGCAGTTCTTAGAACTGCCTTTGATATCACATACAAAGTGGCTTCTCTGGTCCATTAGAACCGCTAGAGTATATACTAAAAGAGCAACTTTCTTTTCTACCCAAATTGTTGACCCGTGAGATTCTTATTACCGAAATAATTTATTTTCAATTATATATTTATGCCCATCATTCTAAAAAATGATATTTAGACCCACATCACTCCTTATTCTCCCAAGTTTAATTTTTAAAAGTTACATTTGAAACTCATCTCTAATTGAAATTAATTCATTACATTACAGATTGATCTGGTCTTACTACAAAGTTTCGTACTCCTTCTGTCTCAATTCAAGCTGCAATTTAACTATTTATTTAGTCGAAACTTCTTAACTTTGATCCCAAAATTCAATAGGTGTATAAGTATAAATATTATTGAGTGATACCTTGTCAGATTCGTTATGACGTATATTTTCATAATATCAACTTTTTGCAGTTTTAATTATTCTTAATAAAAGATACTAAGAATCAAACATTTTTTTGAGTCAACTGGTGAAAGTCAAAGTGTGCAGCTTGAATTGGGACGGAGGATTACAAATTTTGGTTACTTGACCCTACAACACCAGACGGATCTTGCCATCAACTCCATTATTAGACATAAATAAAATTGCACATTCCACATTTATTTGTGTGAAGAAACTATGCAAAAAGAAAGAAAACTGTAACATTTTCTTATTCGATAGTTATCTAAAGTCGTCCATGTTTATGAAATGGAGAGATTTCAAAGTTTCATAAAAACAGGATGTCATCAACCGAGAATTTTTTTAAGAGTCTCACTGTAACAGCATGGACGGTCGAGTAAAGCTGCATGGCCCGCGCGCTTGATCAAGTGCAGCCTTGCTCTATCTCCCAATTGTCTGAATGTAAAATTTTCTATGTCAATCTCCGGGTAATCATTTTTCTATAACTTGTAAGCTTAAATAATAATTGTATATACTTCGAGATATATTTGAAAATATTTTTACAACCATGGAAATTTCACTGTAATAGATTGTAACAAACGTCAAATCACCCCCTTCCGTAACATTAACTACTGTAAGATGGCTTTATCTCGCAGTTAGACAGCTTTGCGATATTTAAATTAATAAATAAAATATTTAAAATAAATAATGCAATGTGTTCAAATTTGTAAAAATATACTATTTAAATTGAAAGTACCATGATTATTTCATAAATTATATATACTATATATATATATAAATTTTTTTTAAAAAACGGAGACATTCTGATGATTATATAGTACCCAATTTTAAAAGTTGGACCCAAACGAATAATTTATCGATGAACTTACAACATCATGTCGTTGGCAACTTGCATGTTAAAGATTTGGTCGTTTTCTCCCCACAATAAGTATATCCTCTGTGGAATTAGTAAGCATCAAATCAAGGTTAGAATGTTCTCCTCAAATGCAAATATACCAGTCACTAAATCAAGGCAATATATAACATATAAACCTCAGTGGATGCTGTAGACGTAACTGCACCATCAGCATTTGGGACAACAAGTTCATCTAGAAGCTCTGCTCTTTCCTTTCTGCATGTGTACATTACCTACTCTCAATGAAACAACTGCATTACTTTTCCGGTTTATTGATCAACAATAACTTTTGTCACGTAAACTAACGGTGTATTAAAACTTGATGTATAGAGGAAAAAAATTATGTAGGGAATCTTATAATATTTCACAAGATGATATTGGTGTCTACATACTAGTTGAAATTTATTGTCAAATGTGTTTTAAGAAAATTGACAAAAATGTACAAATTCAGTTGGGACGGAGGGGGTTTTTTTTAAAAGCAAATTTTGTACAATTTCATCCACTTATTCTACCTTTTTTCTTTCTCAATTCTATTTTATCCAGTCATTTCATTAACCATAAATCTGAACACCTAATATTATAAGAGTCTGTCTCTTGAAAGACGGTATTTCCATAAGTTATGAAAAGACCAAGGTTTAAACTGCAAATTAGAAGAAATCAAGGTAAATTTTTTGGGTTGCATAAATCGGGTTATAAAGTAGAATAAGTGGATTAAACCCCATCTTTCCATAGGCTTATGGAAAGACGGACTTTCCCAATATTTTGCAATATTATAATGCCAAATTCACAAAATTGAGGCAAGGTTCCCATATTATTTGTTTATACAGTAATAATTAGATATGGGGTTCATGTCAACCGCACAATGCGCTTTTATAAGAAAAAGTTATAAATAAATTAAAATGAAAAAAAATAAATAACCTCCAATTTTCCTTGTAAGTAGTAAGTACATACTCCCCGTCCCGCGAGTAATGACCTAAGTGCTTTTGGACCAAATTTTTAGGAGTTGTGGTGACCCACATATTTGAAGGGGTAGGATTAATTGATGAATTTGGATTAAAAAACTGGAGTAATCTTAAGCCTTCAAATTATGCTAAATTTGGAAAGAGACAAAATATGTCATGACTAGTGGGACAGACTAAAATAGAATGTGTGTCATTACTGGTGGGACGAAAGGAGTATATGATCTTTACTCTTTTGAAAGTTTAAATATATCCAGTTGGACGTAGACTTTAAAAATATATAACTCTATTACCAACAATTACCATTTGATTTTTTTTCCAAATGTTACTTGGTTCATAGACGAAATTATCTCTTACTAAGTTCGACTTAAAAAATCAGGTCAACAATGAATTTTTTGGGTCAATGTAGGTGACCGAGTTCTAATTTCTAAAGTCAACGCCACACACACATATATATAAGGATAAATTATTTTTTCGGTCCCTGACATATCATCTTATACTATCTTTTGGTCCCCGAGACCAAAATCACGTCCTTCCAGTACCCCACAAATAGAAAAATGATTTGTCGGTCCCCGAAACCAGATTCTGTGTGGTTTTCATGTAAACCATCATATTATTTCAGATTTTTTTTTGGTCCCTAACATATCATCTTATACCATCTTTCGGTCCGCAAGACCAACACCGTATCCTTATGGGACCCAACAAATACAAAATGATTTATTTTCTGATATAGTCAGGGTTTTTTCATAATTTGACTAATTAAAATGTTTTCAATTAAAAATTCTCAATTTCTATTTCTTTTTCTTTTATCTTTTTCTATTTCTTTTTCCATTTCTAGTTTTTCTATTTCCATTACTTTTTCTATTTATTTTCCAATCCAGCCGTCGACGAAGCCCTCACCGTCGAATTAAAACCCTCGCTCTCAATGAAGCTCTCGCCATCGAATTGAAACCCTTGCTGACGAATTGAAACGCTTACAGCACTGCCGTCAGCTGTTTGAATTGAAATCTGGCAGCGGTGCAGCTGTTCGAATTTAGTCAATCAAAAGATACAGAGAACAGCCGCACCACCGTCGGCTGTTCGAATTGAAACCTAACGGCGGTGCTGTCCAAATTTAGTCAATTAAAAGATACAGAGCACAGCCATACCACCATCAGATAACACTGATGGAAAAGCGTCAGCTTTGTCGACGGATGAATTCTAAGGCGAGGGCGAGAAGGTGAGGGTTTCAATTCGACGGAGTCGGAGAAGGCGGTCCGATGAGGGTTTCAATTCGACGGCGAGGGCTTCATCGACGGCTAGATTGGAAAAAATGACCGGAAAAGAAATGGAAATAGAAAAAGTAGAAATGGAAAAGAAATAGAAAAGGATAAAAGAAATGGAAATTGGAAAATTTTAATTGAAAACATTTTTTATTATTAAAATTAAAAATACCCTTGACTATATCGGAAAATAAATCATTTTGTATTTGTCGGGTCCTAAAATGATGCGGTTTTGGTTTTAGAGACTAAAAGATAGTATAAGATGATATTTTAGGGACCCAAAAAATAATTCAATCCAAAAAATAATGTCGTTCTACCTGAAAACCATCCGGAATCTGGTTTTGGGATCGAACAAATTGTTTTTGAATTTTTGGGTACTGAAAGAACGTGATTTTTGTATCGCCGACCAAAAGATGGTATAAGATGATATGTAAGGGGAAAAAACAATTTAATCGTAGATCTATCCACTAAAATTGGCAAAGACAGGGATTCAGAAGAATTTCATAATAAATCAGGGTTATAACTGCACTAAGAAGATGTGGTTTATAAATCAAAATTTATACTTAAACAAGAAAAAGTTAGAATTAATGAAAGAAACAGCCACCGAATTTAAGTGTAAGACTAATAAAACTGATGACTATGGATCAAGTTATTAACCTGTAGGAAATGTCGATACACGAAGGAAGGAAAACTGGTGAACAGCTTTGCTTCACTACCGGCAGAAAGCAGGCCTTTGAGATCGTCCACAGTTTCCGGCAACAAAAGTTCCGACAACCTGGAACATCCAAAACCCTTGAGCAATTCTTCACATACACTTTCAGTGAATTCCATAACAGCCCCGGTTACAAAAATGGACTCTACTAAATCCGGACACATCTTCGCCAACTTAAACGAAACCATCCCGCCATAGCTGAACCCGACAAAGATGCACCGATTCACTCCCAACTTCTTCAGCCCTTTGGCCAGACACTCAGCCTGAAACATCGTCGATCTTTCGGGTTTGTCGGTGGTGGAACCGCCAAAGAAAATGAGGTCCGGGACGTAAACGTCGTACCGGGTTGCGAAGGCGAGGGCTTGGAAAACCCAGGTGAAGATGCCATCGAGGAAGAAGCCGTGGAGGAAGACGATGGCGGGTTTTTGGGTTTGTTTTTTGGGTGCCCAGAAGTTCATGACGGTCCCCGGTTCGATCTCAACCTTTTGGGGGACGATGCCGACCATCTTCATTGCCATCTTCACGATGGGGTTTAAAATGTTAGTAAACACATTCACCATTTTTGTACTATGGCACTGCGTTCACCACTGTCATATATTATGTTCACCCAATAGTCAAATTCTTGTTGCACCTGGTACATAGTCCGAGGCACGAGTTTTGGTCTATTTGTTTTCCCCCCCAAAACTAGTGGGATGGAGGGACGGAGGGAATATGCTTTAATTAGAACTTCATTATAACTTAATCAAGTAAATTAGTTGGCAACATCTTTTAAAAATTTAATGTTCAATGTCACCGTCACAATTTTAGGATCATGCATATATATGAATTTTTGTCACATTTTATTGAGTAGACAATGCAAGTGAGAGATCCCAAAAATGAACATCTTCAAAGAACACTTTTAATTACCACACCCAAAGTATAAATGTGTCAAGTTAGATTGATACTTCAATTTGACTCTTATTAAAAATGGTTTTTGTGGGCTGAAAATGCTTCCACGTGTCAACTTACTCCCACCAAATTAACTCTTGCATCAGAGATGCTCTTACTAGCTAATTCAATATAAGTAGCGTTACGTTAGGTCACTATAATGAAGGCGAATTGGGTGTTGGTTAATTTAGTGGTTAACTCACCCTCTTTATAATATAGAGATGCAGTGTTCAATCCACACCCTGTCAAGATTAAAAAATTGTGAATTTTAGAACACTGATAGAGATTACTTGAGTGTGTGGAGCCGTTTCGATGAACCTTGCTAAATTGTTTATCAGCAAGCTGGTTTTTCATGAAGACGATTGTGAATTTTAGAATAATTTCTTGATTGAAATTACTCTATGCTGATTGTGAATTTTAGAGCAATTTCTTGATAGTGATTACTGGACGTTTTGGGACCGTATTGGTGGTTCCCACTGTGATTTCTCAGCTTGCCGATCTTTACGTGTTGTGGTTTCTCAACCGTTAGGTTTTCCAAGCATGAAAGTGATTGTAAATATTAGAACAATTTATTGACAGAGATTGCTCAACATTGTGTGACTTTGTTAGTGTTCTCGATGTGGTTTCTTGTCTGCATGTCTTCCATGAAGGTGTGATTGTGGTGGTTCTATTTTCGATGGTTGTGATACAACAACTAGGTATTTTTTTGAAGGATGTCCTAACTATTTAAATGGATGGAATTTTAGGTTTGGCGGAAATTCAATAGATTAAGTACTGTTGACTACTGATTTTATCCTATAAATTAAGTAGCATATTTTAATGTAATTTGATTGATTTCAAGTAACATTCCTAGAATTTTATTTTTAGAGAAAAGTGTTTTTTATAACCCTACCTACTTGACATAAGTGCCAATATAACCCTCAGATAATTTTACGTGTAAAAAATAACCCTACCTAGTTGATGTAAGTGCCAATATAATCCTCAGACCCCATTTCCACGGTGGTCCGGCGGAAATCTGGCAAAAATCTGGTGAAAATCCGGCGACATGCAGCGGTCCGGCGGAAATGATGCATGAGGGTTATATTGACACTTACATCAACTAGGTAGGGTTATTTTTG
>JAULKK010000008.1:1586116-1596529 GCA_032355705.1 Rubia peregrina
CGGTCCAAGCTTTGCGTTGCGACAAGTCCTACGCTTCGCTTGAGGGGGGTAATAGAATATTAGATAAATTAGAATCATGTTAAGAAAGGAATATCTTTTTTGATTGATTTTGTATATATCTTTTTCCATATCTAATTCTGTCTTGTATACCCTTTGTACTTATATATATATATAGCCACAATTATTTGTGGGTTTTACATTCTATC
Organism: Rubia peregrina; assembly: GCA_032355705.1. Lineage (NCBI taxonomy): Eukaryota > Viridiplantae > Streptophyta > Magnoliopsida > Gentianales > Rubiaceae > Rubia > Rubia peregrina. The sequence continues at coordinate 1,586,323 of JAULKK010000008.1, forward strand.
ACCTGATTTTGGGTGATAAGTACGAGGTTGCGCATTTGAAGAGTTATTGTGAGAAGTTCTTAGAAGTCCATATTGACTTGGGAAAACTCCCTCCCAATCTATGTATTTGCGCGCCAAAACAACTCCGATCCTCTGATTGCTGAGTCCTTGTCGTTGATCTTAGAGAACATGCAGGGGCTATCCCAGAGACAAGATTATGCTCAACTTGTCGAAACGGATCCCCGTGATAATTAGTGATACTTTTATTAGTTGCATTCTATATTTTATAAATTCCAGTGATAATTAGTTGCATTCTATTTTTTATATCAATGAAGTATTATATTGGAAGGCATATCTTTTTTTATTTTGATCGCGCGTGTATGGCACAGATATTTAATATGAGAATAACAGAGTGTTGTGCGAGACCTTCTCACAGAGAGATCAAAAATTAATGTGCAATATTATGAAGTTTAATTAGAAATGAATTACAAATATAATTTAAGAAGTTTTTGGAGGAGAATGAGGGATCTAGGTGCAAATACCACTTTTTAGGGTGCTAGATATATATAATTGGAGAATTAATGATTACAGGTCAAAGAATCTCGTGGGTCAAAAATTTGAGTCAAAGATTCGCGGACCAATTTTTTCATCATTTTCGTGGAATGCACGGGTTTTTACTACTAGGCTTAATGTTTCATTTGTGGTACTTGATTTTTAACAATAACTTGTGATGTTTTTTCATAAGCCATATTTTCACTAAAATCGTGTGTTTAAAGTTAAATTTTAATCTTTTTAATGTAGATCTTGTGTTTATATGTTAAAATTTTCACACTTTTACTTATTTTGAAACTAATTTCAGATATTTTACTATCTAAATTTTGAATTTATATTTTTTTATTTATGATTGATGTGTTAGCTTTTCAACATGTCATTCTAAAAGTTGATATTGATGTTTCTTATTTTTGGATATTCGATTTTTATATAATGTATTCTTGATGTTGCATTCTTGTGAATTGTTTAAGTTTTATTGTTGGAGTTTCTTATTTCTGAATAGATATTTTTATTTTATTTGTGATTGATTTTTTGAATTCTAATGTTAATGCTTCTTATTTTTTAAATATATTTTTATTTAATGTATTCTTGATATTTCAATAGTGTGAATTGATTTTTAAAATTTAATATTGATGTTTCTTATTTTTGAATATTAGATTTTATTTAATCCATTCTTGATGTTCACGAATGTGAATTAATTTTTTAAATTATAATGTTAATGTTTATTCTCTTTAATATTATATTTTTATTTAATTTATATTTGATGTTTCAATAGTGTAAAAAAAATCAAATTTTAATATTAATGTTATATTTTCCTGGTCTTAATGTAGTAATTTGGTGCACAATTTTTACTGTATGATATTTATCTATCCTACTTTAATGTCTTTTTAATGTTGAACAATTTTTATTTGATGTTTATTTTTATATTTTATCTAATATTTAATTAATTTTGTATGTATTTTAGTATTTTATTGGATGTTGTTACTAATTTAAATTTGATTTCTTTTACTTTGCTTATTTGATGTTTATTTATTTTAATATGATTTATATTTATATGATATATAACTATTCCTTGAGTATTTAATTATTTCAAATCTAATTATTATTAAAATTTGATGTTTAAATATTTTTAGTTGATGTACTAATATTTTAATTTGAGGTATTATTACTTGGATCAAAATAATAGAATTAGACCCAAGCATGATATCAAAACCTAATATTCAGCCCAAAAAATAGTGTGGAACTCAGATTGAAACCCAACTCGTGCAATCCGATTTCAACCCGGTCTGAATTGCTAGAAAGTCAAATTACCCGCCAGAAAATCGAGTTGCGACCAAACTTTCTTACCCTTTTCTTCTTTTACGTAATCGAACAGCCTGATTAGGTCGAACCACCGGGAAATCGAGCCTGTGGAGGGTGCAAAAGGTTGTTAGGCTTCAGATTCTTCTACCACCCGCCGGGAAACTGAACCCTCCTCCGGGAAATCGAATCACCCGCTTAGAAGTCGACGGAGAAGAAGATGGCAACGATGAGACCTCGGATTCTTCTGAAACAAGGCTTCTAGGTTCTTCTCGGTTTCTGGGACGTCATTCTAGTCGCCTCCGATGATTCCACCCCACAGCGCCCATTCCCGCCAACCGCTCCGTTCTGTCCTGCCGATCTCCATTTTTCCGGGCAATACTGGAAAATGAAATGGACGAAAGCATCAAGATTGGCGAAGTTTCTCACGATGCATTTGGGATGTTTGTCAACTTTTTGTACACCGCAGAAGCTGTTCTTGACGAGAAACTTGCTTGCGATCTCCTGGTTTTGGCTGAAAAGTACGAGGTTCCGCATCTGAAGACTTACTGTGAGAAGTTCTTGAAGTCCATATTGACTTGGGAAAATTCCCTCCAAATCTATGCTTTTGCGCGCCAACACAATTCCGAATCCCTGATTGCTGAGTCCGTGTCGTTGATCTTACAGAACATGCAGAAGATAGCCCGGGGACAAGATTATGCTCAACTTGCCGAAACGGATCCCCGCCTGGTGTTACAAATATACGAAGCTTATATATTCCAGCGCAGGTAAGCTGTTGAAGATGAGAAGGCCCTGATATTGTTTTTCATGTAAACTCGGAGAGACTTCAAAATGTTGTTCTCATGAAAATGAAGAAATGTTTTTCTTGTGATGATTAATTCTATCAATTCAAATGCAGCAAAAACTTGTTTAAGGTTGCATTAATTGTTTTTGTATGGTTGGTTGTTCAAATTTCCAACATTCAAAACAGTACTACTGGGTGGAGAATGGAGATAGTCCATACCACAAAAGCATCGACTTATCCCACGCAATAAATTTAGTCCAACATTTTGGTACCTCCTACTTTATCCAACCCTGACCAAGGTATTAAACAATTTTTAATATTATCTGGATCCAACCTACTAGAAAAGACGTTGTTGTCATTACAGGGACCAAACCACACGAGGAAGGTGAGAACCTTTATCCGTATTAATTATTCGATTTTTGCGCGATCATCTCGTATGATCAGAGATAAGATACAATACAATGTTTAAATTTGGGATTCATGAAAAAATACCTTGATTCAGGTTCGTTTTTTAAAGACATGTTGAATGTCATGAACCAATCTGTTGGAAAATGACTGTAACAAAGTTAGATTTCGTCAACATTTGGTTGGGGTTCGTTTTGAGTTGGGCTCGAACAGAATTAGGGTTAGTAGGCATCGTTTTTGGATTCTCCTCGCAAGTACTATAAAATCGACTGTTTAAACTATCAAAACGGATAAAAGATGAATGAGATATGGATGCTCAATTAGTCACTCTTGGATTGGGGATTGGAAAGTTAGACAAAAATAAATTCGCACGTAATGAGTTTTTCGTTGTTTTTTATTGTTCAAAACGCGTATGGATCATGTGGAAACCTCTAGAAAGTCTGAACCGCATAACACTGATTCATGAAATCACGTGTGGAATCTTCATATGAAACTTGAACGCCCGATTAATCATAATAAAGAATGTGTGAGATATTCTTATCATTCCAGAATCTATTCGAATATTTGTAAAATATTTGGTGGTTGGAGAATATTTTCACTGATTACAGTAATCAGATATTTCACCGTATCTTTCCATAGGGTACAACTATAAATAGAGCTTCTATTTCAGACAGAAAACTCGCACATTTCTCAAGTTACTCATTTCTTCTAAACTTGAGTCTTATCTTCTTTGTTTCTCTGCCGGTGATAGTCCTTTGAGCTTTGTGTGAGTCCGAGGTAATTTTTTCTAGGTTAATTATTACCTTCGATGGTTTTATCCTACGGAACAATGTCCATGAAGGAACTCATTCGTTTCAAGTGCATCGAATTTACTCGTGACTCCATCGTAACTGTGTATCTCTTTTTGGAAGGATTCGCCGTCTCCGGAAAGAGTGAATCATTGATAAGGGTCTTTTCCTTTTCTCCTTGCATGTGACTTTAACACTAATCAAATTGGTGATTGAAAAAATTATATATAATTTAAAATTTAAAATAATTATTACTTAGTACAGTATTAAATAATTTTATGATGAAAACTTGTGACTCTAATCTAGGTTATTGTGGTTGGCCTCGAAAACGTATATTTATACTATATGGCTCGCAATTGACCTTTCTCTTCACGATTGTGTGAGTTTGGATCATAACTCCTTTCTGCGCAAGTTTGTATGAGTTTGGCCTGTGATCCCTTACGCTTGCGCGATGCCCATGATTTTTTTGTCCATGTTTGCACCATGAAAAATAGCGTTACATGTGATGGTTAAGGACAAAATCTCGGCTTCTAGTATATTAGCTTCTAGTATAAAAGAAGAATAACATTAAGGAAATTGATACATGGAATGAGCAGTGGCGGAACTAGGGCTGGATCCTGGCGGGGGTGGGGCTGAGACATCTTTACAATTGTTTTTGGTAATGAAAACATGATAATTAACCACAGACACTCTCTAACATTTTTGTTTCTTGGAAAGAAAAAGTCGCAAATGTACATACATTAAAGTGGGACTTCGTATTTAATCAACCCGCTGTTCATAACTTTCCCCCATCAGTTGGCAATCTGAACCGGGTACTTATGAACACAGTCTCTCCATGGATTACTTTCAGACATCTCCACATTCCTAAGAGCTTCCCAAACCGCACTATTACACTTAAAACCGCTCCCAAACGCAATCTGCCAAATCCTGTGCCCTCTCCTAATCCTCCCCTTAGCCTCAGTGTACCCTAACTCGTACCAAATCGAACTCGAAGACGTGTTTCCGAATCGATGCAATGTCATCCTCGAAGCCTCAACATGAACAGGTTCCAGCTGCAGATTCTTCTCCAGCTCGTCAATCACAGCCCTCCCCCCGGCGTGGATGCAGAAATGGTCGAACGCGAGCTTGAAATCGGGGACATACGGCCTGATTTTTGCGTTTTTGTAGAGTTTTCGGGCCATTAGGGTTGCGAAGAAGAGGAGTTGTTCGCTGAGGGGAAGTACCAGGGGCCCTAGGGTTGTGATGTTGGTCTTTAGGGCTTCCCCGGCTATGGCCATTAGGTCTTTGGAGAGGGAAACGCCTGTTTTGCCGTTTTCGTCTTGTTCTTGGAAGACGCACCGGAATGCCTTGTCCTCGGCGCCCTTGTGTGTCCGGACGGAGTGGACGAGTTTGTACTTCGCCCTGGATCTCTCCGAGGGCTTGTTGGAGAGCAGCACGGCAGAACAGCCCACCCGAAACGGGCAGTTCGGGATCAGCATGGATCGCTTGTTCCCGAAGTACCAGTTCTGGGTGATGTTCTCCGTGCTGACCACTAGAGCATATGTGTTGCGGTGAACCTGGAAAATGGTAAAAAAATACTCTCAAAATACTCTCTGATTGTACAATCCATGATGGTATATCTGCTGTATGATACATTCAATTATTTCTCTTGCTATATACTAGTATTGACCTAGATTGATTACTAAAGTCGTCAATTCTTTCTTATTATTGACCTTCACAATTACACTAAGTTTGAGTTTTCATAATTAATTATTTAATATTAGAGTATGTCTCTTGAAAGACGATATTTTCATAAATTATTGAGAGATCAAGGATTAAATTGAAAATTAAAAGAAATCATGATAAAAATACTTAAAACTACTATACATTGCATACTTGAAATTTGTTAATATTGAAACTGAAATCTTTTATTTTTCTATAATTCTAATTTAAACTCGCATTTTCATATGCCTATGGAAAGACGATATTTTTCAAGAGTTTGCTTTAAAGTTAATATATGTTACTTATGATAATTAAAATAGCTTTAAATGTACTCTGTTTTTTATAATACTATCCCATAGGTATTTGAAAATGGATACCTTGCATGTGAAGGAAATTAATGTCAATCTGTTTTTTTTCAATATAATAAATTTAATTTAACTCCTAATGAATGACCATATTATTTTAATCTTCCTGTACATGAAATTAACGCAAGCTAGGTTAGGTTAGTATAACGTCAGTTTAAAACATTTTAGTCAAACATTAATTGCACCGACATACCTGGAGCATGTCTTTGGCGAGATCGACGGCGATGACGCCGGCGCTGCATCCCATCCCGCCGAGATTGAAGCTCTTAATATTTCCCCGGAGCTTGTACTAGTTCACGATCATAGAGGAAAGCGACGGCGTCGGATTAAACAAGCTGCAGTTCACAACCAGAACGCTAATATCCTTCGGCTTCACCCCGGTGGAGCTAAACAGATTATCCAACGCGCCGAACATGGCCTGCTCAGCCTCCTCACGCGCCGCCGCCATGGTGGGTCGCGGTGGCACGCAATGCAGCGCCTCCGGGAGGTACGTCTCCTCCCCGAGGCCGGGCCGCTCGAGGATCTTGCGCTGGAACTCCAGAGAAGTCTCGTCGAAATCACCTGTCAGCCGGGAATGGTCCATGAAGCGCCGGAATGTGACATGGAGATGCTCCGGCGGCCGGTAACAGGCGTAGTCACCGAGGTAAACGGGTCTGAGTCGGGTCATGACGTAAGCAGTGGATCTAGACACAAAGATAGAGAATATTACTACGATGGAAATAAGGTCCATTTGGAGATGGAGATTGTATAGGTTTACAATATCTTCATAACTCATTTGTGACACTTGGAGTAAAGTAATGAAAATAAATGGAACCAAACATAGCTTTAGCAAGTGGGAAATGAGGTAATGGTAACCTAATTTAACGTGCTTTAAGTTTACACTTTGTACTAAATACTGCACTCTTCTTTTCCGGCTACCATCTCCGGCGACCTTTATCGCGGCAGCATGGTTGCCATCGGAAGAATTGATAGGGAGATTAGTGGAATTCATAATGTTCAAAACTAGTATAGAATATGAAATAGTATGGTTTTATCATAAGAGGAAAGGAGGGTATTTATAAAAGATTGGACAGAATTGGTCGATATGGGAAAGGCAGAAAATTTTGTATGTGTGGATTTTGTATATGGAGAGGTGAGGGTCAAATCAAAATTTGACAAGTGTTATTAAAAATTAAAATTAAATCAATCCTTATTTCTCTCCATTAATTTGTAACTTAAATTTGACACTTGTCAAAATTTGATTTGGCCCTCACATTCCCACATACAAAATCCCCACATACAAAATTTGTTGTGGGAAAGGTAGATGCAACTACAAAACTACCAAAACGAAATAAATGTGGAGATATGGGTTGATATGGCAAACGGATGAAGAGTATAGTATTTTGTTGACTTAAAGTATATAATTATCCGTAGATTTGTATTTGAGAAGATAACCGTTCGTCACTAATTCAAGTAGGCTTTTTTAGATTGTTGGGTGGATGGAAATTCATTAAATGGGCATATGCTAAATTAGGGAGGAGTTTTTTTTATATATATAAAAAAATCAATCCTTCAAAGCTGCTGGATGAAACGTCCAGCGGCGTTTACAATGAGTGAAATTGATATTCGACCTAACTAGTCTCTAGCAATAACTATCATATTGCAATAATATATAAATTACATGTCAACCACACTGATCATCTGTACTATTACAGATACAAGATTCAATAAAAATTGTAACATCGCCATCGGGGATATTAACTCGCTTCCCTTAAAAATCATGACCACTTGGCAAAGAGGGTGTATCAAGCATCATTATCACTACAACTGTAACACCAATTCCAACCACGATCTATGTTGTTCAAACTGTAAACACCTTGAAAAACACAGATCTGACGAATCCAAATTAATGAAAATCCAAAAATAAAACCACAAACGAAATTCCAAACACACAATATGTACAAGCAGATTGAGAACAATGAATCAACGTGAACAAGTAAATCGAGTTATCATCGTTAACACAACGATCTAATCGATCAGTTCGAATAACAAAACTAATCTGTTGAGACAAATCTCACACTCATTCAATAACAGAAACATGAATTAAAATAAACTGTTATTTCCCATCACCTCTAATGGAAAGATGGGGAAAATTGAAGAAAAATGATTGCGACAAAGTTGAAGAGAGGGTTGCGCCAAGAGAGCTTTAAATTAGGGAGGAGTTTGTAGCACGTAGATAGTTTATCAAGAAACAAAGTAAGAATGATAAATGTAATTTTCGTATTATTGTTGTACTAGTAGGAAAGCTAAAGATAATTATTAAATGAAGAATATAATTTCATTGGTGGAATACAACTGTTGAGAGAGGAACAACAAATAATTGTATGATTAAACATGCATCTATAAATAAAAAAATTATCTCAATATGTGAACACTATGAATTTCAATTTTAATCTAATATCACATTGTTGTGGCACATTAAATTCAAACAACCTGATAAAATATAAAAGACTTTATTACTGGTATATTAATATCACATCAATGACAAACATAATCAATGATGAGAGTTACAATATATATATGGATACAACAAACCAAAGTCTAACAAGAATAGGATTCTAAGTATATAAGGAAATTATCATCTCTAACTAATTTTTTAAGGAAACTAATTCTATAATGTAACTACAATTTATGGCCTTTCCTTACAAGGGAAAGGATTTCTTATTTCCTTATCACCCTCCCTCAAGTTGGAGCATGATGATCAAGAATGCCCAACTTGCGAATAAGATTATGAAATTGTTAATCATTAAAAAATTAAAATCATTTCAGTATGACGGGACAATTGACAAATCAGGGACGTCAGAGATACCAAGGTAGTAAGGAGAGCTCATAGATCGACTAGAATGTATAGATTCCCCAGAGCCAGATTGTAACTACAACTGTTTGAGTAAAACTGCAATCACATTTGTGGCATTGAGATTCTGTAACTTATTAGTCTCAGTTTTAGCAGTGATGCGGGCTTGCTCAGCAACATCGGAGCTGGAACTAGGAGTAGTCATTGGTGCAGATCAGTGACACACACGATCGGTTGTACGGTAGGTCGGATGCGGCAGCGCATGTGCTGCAGACGCGGTGGCGCGTGGGGTACGAGTGGTGTGTGAAAAATACGCACGGCAAATCCGGGTAGGCACAAACAGCAAATGTTCATGGCAACTGGAGAAGAAGTTGCGGCGACCGTCGGCTGCAAAATCAGCAAATCAGGTAGGTAGAGGCACAGTGACACGTAAAGTCGGGCGGTGGCGCGTGAACGTTACTCGCCAGCAGATCAAAGTAGTACGGATCGCGGTAACCGTTGAGGTGGTAGCGGCGATTGAAAAATAGTAACCGGTAGGGCAGTAGATGGCGGTGGCGGCATATGTAGTGTAACACGCGGCTTGACGACGATGACTCAGGCGGAAGATGGCAGCAGAATTTATTCAGGGTTTAGGTCTAAATTTTTTTAACCTCTGATAAAATATAAACGATTTTATTTATGGTGCATTGATATCACATCAATGATGAGGGTTACAATATATAATGCTATAACAAACCAAAATCAAATGGAAATATGATTCTAAGTCTATAAGGAAATTATCATCTACAACTAATTCTATAAGGAAATTAAATCTATAAGGTAACTACCATCTATAACATTTCCCTACAGGGGAAATGATTTCTTATTTCCTTATCACCCTCCCTCAAGTTGGAGCATAATAATCAAGAATGCCCAACTTGCGAATAAGATTATGAAATTGCTAATCATTAAAAAAATCCTTTCAGTATGACGAGACATGTTGACAAATCGGGGTCGTCAGAGGTATCAAGGTAGTAATGAGAGTTCATAGATCGACTAGAAGGTATAGATCCCCAGAGCCAGATTGTAATTGCAACTGTTTGAGTAAAGTTGCAATCACATCGGTGGCATTCAGCATCTGTAGCTTGTTAGACTCAGTTTTGGCAGCGATACGGACTTGCTCATCAGCATCAGAACGGAACCGAAGGCGAGATCAGACATGGTAATAAATTACGTAGATCGGCGACAGCCAGGGGTGATAGCGGTGTGGAAAATCATGTAGGCAAAGGCAGCGTCGCACAATCGCAGTAACCTTGTGGAGGCTACGGCGTTCAACAGACGGCAATCGGAGAGCCGCGGCGACGGGACGGCGGCGGCACGTGATCGGAACGCGCGACTGACGTTGGTGGTGGCAACTCGAGGAAAATGGTTAAAGATAAGGGGTCTCAGATCGAACCCGCTCCGATACCATGATAAATATATATATATATATAAGACTTTATTTATGGTGCATTGATATCAC
>JAULKK010000008.1:1747452-1768138 GCA_032355705.1 Rubia peregrina
TTATTGGGTTTGTAATCAAATCCCAAAGTTTAATTAATTAATTTTTGGGATTGAAATTAATTAATTAATTATTATATTATAAAATTTCTTACCGGTTATTCAGTTAGACCGATTACCAAATCATAAAACCGATAAAAACCCTATTAACCGGATAGCTATAACTGATATTAACCGATTAACCAATTAATCGGTAAACCAAATTAAATACCGGTTCGGTTTTGGTCGGTTTTTGGTTTTCCGGTTTTTTAACACCCCTACTTCAGAGTGATGGCCTGGCTAGGAACTCGCATATTGATGTGTGGATGGGGTATGGTTCACTTTTTGACATAAACTGTATTACTTTTTATTTGATTTTTAAAAAAACAAATTTTATTCTTCAAGACACCTCTAGGACCAAGTCCTTGACACTAACAATGGCCACATACGGTTTGTTTCGTGTTGTAGGGGAGGCTATGTCCAATAATTCAAAGTTTCAGGGTTGAAAGTCGTACTAAAACCATTCTAGATACCATGGTTGTGACTGACACGAAGATTTATGTGGTGCAATATATTAAAATGTAAGAGCATGTGTAGTGGTGATTTCTTAATTTTAAGAAACCGCTCTAAAAAACCAAAAAATGTCACGGTGATGGTTTCTAAAACGGTTTCTTAATATATAAAAAAACTATTCATGGGTTTCCATGTAAGAAATCGGTGAAGAAACTGGTCCTCCCATGTGCGTTTGACCGCTGGACCGCTCAAATGCGGTCTTTTTTGTCCAAGCCATGGGCACATAGCAGTCTGACATTGGCCCACGTGTCCAACTAATTCTGTTTTTTTTTGTTTAATAGAGGAACGTGTGGCACCCTCTCACATGTCCCAACATTTCCTTTTTAAAAAATCTAATTTTAAAAAAATTGTAAAATTAATTTAAAAATCTTTAAATTTTTAAAAAAATTCTGTATTTTTTTATTATAAAAAACTGTATTTCTTTTAAAAAAATCTGGAAACTTTATACTCCATATGTTTTCTTTTTATTGGCACACTTCCTTAAAATGGTTAATTTTTTTTATATTTGGCACCCTATATTTTCTTTCCATAAAAGGAAGGGGACAACATTAATTTGGAAAAATTTTGTCCCCTTAGTCAATCAGAATTTACATGGACCCCATGTCCTCTTTCTCCTCTGATGTACCCGAAAATCTAAAAAATGTTGTATTGATGTTGCTCTATGTCAATTTTATCACATTCCAATGTCATTCCATCATCTCAAGTTGCTGCTTTATGTCAATTCGGTTATGTTTAATAACTTTTGAAAAAAAAAATTAAAAATAGAAATGTATTATTAAATTTTACATCAATTGGTCTTTGCTAATGTAATTTTGTAAAAATATTTTTGTAAAAATATTTTTCTCTTATTATTTGTTTTTATTTAAAAAATATTTAATAATTTATTGACTAGAAAGCCGATTTTATTTTATTTTATATAAAATAAAATAGAAAATTTGAAGAAAAAAAGTGAATTTTATACTAATACTTTTTTAATAAGAAAATTAAATTAAAATTTAAAAATTATAATGTACTATTAAATTTCACATTAAACTTATTTTGGGTGGACAGTGAGAGAAATAATATATTTAATTAGTAAGAAACCGCTATCGGTTTCTACCACTGCCCTTGGTCTAACTGACACTTTTAAATTTTCTCAATTTTGGAAAATAGTTCCCCGCTTACATATTCATTCATGTGCTACTTTCTCTTCACTACAGCAATCATTGATATTTAGTACTCGTATGTCCCGATATGGAGGAAGTTTTACCCTTGACTCGCTGGCTGGAGGAATCAAACCCCACAACCCTCTTGAAAATCAAGTCATTTCCAGGTACTTTCATTCCTTTCATCGTACTAATTTTAACATCTACAAGTGTGAATAACCTAACCATTAGAAACTCAATATTCCCATGATAGCATGCCAATATCAAAGGAAGAAGAGGAAGATGGAACCATTTGCGGATTACACATAGGAAATCACAAATATTGATGTAAGTCATTTAATCCAAGAGTCCCTTTATCCCAAACCTTATATGATACTTTTTTAAAAGGTTAAACCCATATTAATTGGAGAGATTTATATTAGGTTCTCCAAACCTATAGAATTAGAAAAACATACGTTGATTTCAAGTATTAGGTTGAAACTGTAGTTACAAAAGGCCATAAGATGGCAAAAAGATTGCCACAAATAGATGGAAATGATATATAGGAAAATGCTGGGAAACCTTATTTGATACAAATACACTTATCTCAAATTTTCATTTGCATTACCGGCATCAGATGAGTGGTTGGAAATGCAGATACTACGTTCTCCTGTAAATGGAAGAACTCGTGCTCAAAACTACCTCTACAAATATTCTAGAGGTCAGTCGACAAATTACAAATTAAACATTTGTTTCTTACCTAATAAATACTTTCACATAATAAATTATCGGGATGTTTTGTACACAACAAATATTTCCCCCGGAAAAAGAAGCATATAATGGCAAGGAGAAAGCAATTGTAGCCAGTAGATTGTGCCAGGCTTGTGTGGACATATATTCGAAAGAATGCAATAATAATATGGACCTCCTGCTGTAAAATGAATGAAAACAAATTAATTTCATACAGATTTAGTTGCTTTATAAAATTTCCTGATTCTTGGATGATTTTTGTAGACTTTTTTAGTTTTTAGATACGTCACTTCTTGTTGCTTAGAGTTATTCTTGTTTCCATTCAGACTATATTTGATTGTGTGTGATTATATTTAGAGTAATTTAGCTGTTCTAAGTTTCTTTTGTGATATATCCCAGGGTTTCTATCCGGGATGAGGCAGGAAAAATTAAAATTGGGCATTACACAAGCATAAGCACCGGCAATTCTTTATCCTACTAGGGCTTTTAACCAGTGCTCAAAATATAATAGCACTAGGCGCCATTTTTACAATCAACGCCAACAACGATCACTACCGGTGTCGGTCATTATCAACACATGTATTCATCAATTAGGACCAATATGGTGATAGCTTATTTAAACAACGGTAGAATTTTACCAGCGCTGATTATAGGGACAAGTATCGCTGCACGATATTAATAACAGGTGTTGAGTATGTATTTCTAGTATCAGTTTTGGATATCAGTGCCATTGTAACCACATTTCAACACCCTCATATTTAGGCACCATAAGTCGGGGGTGAATAACAGATACCTATGTACTGGATTACCGGTGCTATAGCAGGGTCCCCGCAATAGTGTCTGATGCAATTGGAAAAATAATAATATAATTCTGTGTTGCTTGGCTGCATTTCAACAAATGCCTCAATGGATGCAGATGCTACAATCCCGTTACAATGGATGCAGATGCTACAATCTTATCACAATAGATGCAGATGTTCTGTTCAGAATCGATGGTTTCATGAAGGTCCATACTATATAAGGGCAATAGGGCATAGAGACAAACTTTTAAATGGCTCAGGATTTTCTGTTACACTTTTGTGAACCACGGTTTGTTACACCAATAAGAATCAGTCACGTGTACCTCCTAAATTAACTAATATTGGTTTAATGATTTTTTTTTGGTTTACTTAATTTAGGTGGTACACATGACTGATTCTTATTGGTGTAACACACAGTGGTACACAAAAATGTAACAGAAGATCATGTCCCCTTTTAAAGCGTTGATTTACATAAAAGAGAAAATGCACCATATTATCCATATAATTCCAATTTACCAATTCCGTTTCAGATGAGAAAAAAAAAACAAATCCCATTTATTTGTGCAACAAATCAAATTCCTTTTCAAGGCCAAACAGCCCCCTCGATTAATTATATCAAAATTTAGCCGTTTTTCAGTCTGGAGCAGCTACCAGCAACACCCAAAATACTGATAATTGTTAATAAAAAAATCTCACCATTTATGGACAATAATGAAATGAATGGGAAAAAATTCAAAAAAAATGAAATGAATGAAATTACCAGATTGAAACTCATACTCATGAACTTCGATTAAAATCCGCAAAAGCACATGACAATTAGAATAAAAAAAAGGAGCGTAATATTATTCAGCCCGCAACAATCATACAATCAAAACAAAACCCAGTACAAATTCCTCATCAACAAGGCATGGTTCGTTGATGCAGCAACATCAGAACGCCTTAAATCAAACACACCAAAACTTACATTACCAAGAACAAAACCAATCCAGAAAAAACACCAGTAGAAACTAATCAAGCAGATTCCCAGTACTCGTAAAGCAATTAAAGCCAGGGGCGGAGCTACAGCCTCCAGCCCCCGCCAAGAAAAAAAATTCGGGTATTTTCAGGGTAAATTTTTTTAAATTTTTTTTCAGCCCCCGTCACGATAGGTAAAATTGGCGATTTTTTTCCCTTTGCATATCAGCCCCCGCCACGATTTTTTTCTGGCTCCGCCACTGATTAAAGCAGTACCAATTGATTACCCAATCCATAGATTCCCTCTCAGTTCGCCGGAGTTTCATTGAAGAGCCCGGAGGGATCAAGCTGCTTGCAAACGCCGAGATAGGTGCGGTACAGGATTCGATCTTTTGCTCCTCCGGCGCGGTGATGCTCGGTGTACATACAGAAGCCCTTGAGTTGCTCCAGAGTGCAGCAGCCCAGCATCTGGCCGAGAAGCAAGAAGAGCCAATTAATGGCGTCTCCGTTCCCCGGAATCACCGGCTCAACGCAGTTCTTGTCGTGGCAGTAGGAGCAGTTGGGCAGAGCCGGGTTGGTCCAGACAGGTGGCGCGCGCTCGTGCATGGCGAATTTGTTCTGGACGATGAAGTTCCGGATCTTGGGGTACTTCCTCTTCAGGTCGAATTCCAGATCGTAATTCACGTCGCAGTTCTTGCAGCGCACTTTGCCGGTGATGCGGTTGATATTGTTCTCCGCCAGGTATTCCAGGCTGTGCACGGTGGCGCGTCTGTCGGTGGCCCATGGGAAAGGGGGCTCGATGATTGGTGGCGGCGGAGGTGGAGCAGGTGGGGAAGGAGAACGGTTCAAGAGTTCCGGATCGTCTTCTTCATCGTGAATCCTTTTAATGCCAGACATTCTTGCTGCCAGACCAGGAAAACTCCTTCTCCTCCTTCCGCTGTTTTCCTCCTCGCTAGACGACATTTTTTATATCGGAGAAAGGGTATTTCTGGGTTCAGGTGATAAAGAATGGAAAGAATGAAAGAGAAGGAGATGAGGACGGAGGAAATTAAAAGCTCAAATGCAACTCACAGTGGGGATGACGCAACTCTTCAGCTTTCTTCTCACAGCGTGAACGCGTGTATTTTGCGAAGGACGGATTCGTTGTAGAGGGAGGGAACCATGCCACTATGCCCACTACTACTACTGGTACCGGGACTATTGTACCGGAATTTGTTATAAGCCACATGCTAATACGGCAGATAAAAAGAAAGGAGGAAAAAATGCAAAATTGATTTTTTCCAACGGTAATTATCCGGATGTATTGCTGCAAAAAAAAATTATGTGTGCTGAAATTAAGTACAAGGGGTGAGTGCCCAATAACATTTTCACCATTGCTTAATGACGAATATAAGTAAATTAATTAATTAATAATTAAATATATTTTAATTTTATACTCTATATTGTACATTTTAATTTAATATCCATAATGCAAATCCCCATTGAGAATCGTAAATTTTAGAATAATTTCTTGATAAAGATTGGAGAAGTTGCATGTTAGACCGACTAATAGTTAAACCAATCATGAAAATCTCGTTTCAATAACTTTTAGGGTCAAAATATAATCATTCATATGTTGAGATACACTTTAAAAGTTTTCCAGAGTAAGAACCCAATTGCAATAGATAAAAATAATTATCAAATCATCTCATTAGTTACATCGTTATAAAATAATCCCGTATAACTGTTGCTCGGTCTAAAACAAAACTTGTTCAAAGATTATCCATCGATTTGGGATCGTGTCGGTGAGTGTTATTCAGATGGTGTCTTAAACTATTCAAATTGATAGAGTTTTCAAGTTTCAATGAGTTTCAGTAGATTTAAGTGGGGACTTAAATAGATAAAGTGATGATGTTAAGAACTGAACTAAAATTAAATACAAAGAAAAACAATAATAAATCATAATAAAGTTAAATAATAATATTTAAACACAGAAATAATACATCAAAATAAATTCAGATATTAGAGTAAAGGGCCAAAATAACCTTGACTTTAAATTGAAAGTGCAAATATAACTCTGTAAAACCAGAGAGTGCCAAAATAACCCTAACTTAATGAAGTATGTGCCAAAATAACCCTGGGATGCGTTGACTTCGAGTGTCAATGAGAATTTTGGCCTGAATGTAATGAAATGATCATTTCACCCCTGAAACAAAAAAAGAAGAAAAAAAAATAAAAGACGAAACCCTTATTTCTTCTTTCGTTTCTGCTTAGTTTTCTTCTCACCCGCTGGCCTTTTTCTTTTCTTTTCACCGCCCGACCTCTGCATCGACTTCTCTGACGACGATGAATTTGTTCTTTCTACTCCATTGAATCCATTTTTGGTTTCTTCGTTTAATCTGTGTTTTGATTTTTCCTTCGCATTTCACAATTTTGTGGGTGAGAGGATTGGGAGAGGTTTGAGGTGTAGGGTTTTCGTGGGTTAGGCGCGGCGGAAGTGTGAGATGTGGAGGTGGTGGAATCGACGTGGCGGTGACAGTGGTTGGCAGCGACGTGGTTTGGTGGCTGGTGGTGGGTCTGAGCTGGGCAGGTGAGGTGGTGACGTGTGATGGGTCTGGGTGGGTGAGGTGGTAGCAGGTGTTGGGTCTGGGTGGGTGAGGTGTTGTTAGGCGATGAAGTGGTGGTTGAGTGACGATGGGGTGTTGCTGGACGGTTGTGAAGTGGTGGTTGGGGGGAATCTCATTACTGGGCGACGGTTGAGTGGTAGCTAGGCGGATGCGAGGGTTGTTGGGTGGCGGTTGGGGTGGTTCTGGAGGGTGGTTGGTGGTTGGGCAGAGGTGGGGGTGGTGACTTGATAGCGATGTGGTGGTGATGGTTGTGGGGGAGGGTGGCGGGTGGCTGGCGCTAATAATAGGAGTAAAATGGGGGGAATAAGCTGAAATGCCTAAGGGCAAATTTGTCTTTTCTAGTATAGTCAAACGATCAAATATGTTAATCATGCCGGAATATGTCCGGAAGATTATATCGGCACAATTGATCGAAAAATTAGGGTTAGTTTGACACTTTCTAATTTTACAGGGTTATATTGACACTTTCAGCATAAATGTAGGGTTAGAAAATCATTTAACCCTATATATTATTAATTTAAAGTTTGTCACCACGCAACTCTTTCTCCCTTTCATAATTTTGTTGGTCTTCTATTTTTCTTACTTACCATGTTGGGAAGATGAGGAAACAACAATTTATTTTAATTAATATTTTTTTAATATATACTCTCTCCATCCCACAATAAACTTCCTACTTTTCTTTTTGAGACGTCCCACTATAGACTTTCTAATTCTAAACTTTTTACATTTAGACATAAATATGTGGTTATAAATTTTCATTTCATTTGATTTATGTAGGCTCACTCTCATCATCCATTCAAAAGATGCCACATAGACTTGTCTTAAAGTTTGTGCAAAAAGTAATTCAGAACTTTAAAGTGGGACGGAGGGAGTATGTTGTGAAATATGTGTAGAATTTACCTTCATGCATTAATTTTGCTTTTTGTCCAGATAAATTGGATTATTTTTATTGATGATAACTCGATTTAATAGTTAGTGTGGATATATTGTTCTCAAATGAATTGTACAGACCGTGTGTTCATGATTTTGTTTGTGTTCTTTTTGCATCAAAAGTTTATTTATTTTGGTGCATCAATTTGTATTCAAAATGTTTACAATTCATATAACATATATTGTGTCAAAGTGCTAAAATGACCATGACTTTAAGTTGAAAGTTCCAATAAAACATTGCAATCTCAAAAAGTGCCCAAATAACCTTTGACCATGTTGACTTTTTAGTCAACCGATTTACTGCTGGATTTTGTTGAAAATACCATTTTGCCCTTATTATAAAAAAGAAAAGATACAAAAACATGAAAAGACAACCTTGCCCTTCAACTTCTTTCTCCTAGTTTCCTCTAGTTTCTTCCATTTTTTCTCCTCGACATTGCCCATATTTTGCTCAAAATCTTGTCTTCCTCCCTCAGTCGCACACCAGACCTCTCGTCTCCTCACCTTTTGCTGACACCGCGGGAAGCTTGTTGTCGCCGTTGCAACAAAGGTCTCAATTTTCTCGATGTCCCAGCGAAGGTCTCAATTTTCCTAACGTTGGAACAAAGGGCTCGATTTTCCGTTGGAGGAGCAAATGTCTCAATTTCCCGGGGATTGGCTGAGCAGTGCTAGGCTCTGAGCAGCGAGCGAAAGTCTTGTCGTCGCCATCGCAACGAAGGTCTTGATGTTCCTGGCGTTGGAGCGAAAGTCTTGATTTTCCCGGTAACAGAGCAATGGTCTTGATTTTTTGGCGACGGAGTGAAGGTCTCAATTTCCCGATGTTGGGGTATGAGAGCGAGCGGAGGTCTCAATTTCACCCCAGCGAGGAGGCCGGGCGAAGGTCTTAATTTTTTTGTGCTTGGCTGAGCGGCGCTGGGGTCTGAGTGGGCATGGGGTTGAGCGATGGTGGAAGCGTCGGGATGAGCGGGTGATGGGGCTGCAGGGCAGCGTGGGGTCGAGCGAGGTAGAGATGGTGACAGAGGTGGTGGCTGGTAGAGGCGGTTGATAAATGATTGATTTCAATTCTTGTTTTTAAATTTCGGTTGGACCAAATTAAATTGAATTGAACTAGGAATAAATTCAACTATAGAAAAAAATGCATTTTAACCCTATGTTTTGGTCGAAAGTGCATAATTGACCTTGTAAAATGTGAAAGTGCAATTCTAACATTAAGTTTTGGACAAAAGTGTCGATCTAACCTTGACATCCTAAATTTCACCGAAAATCATTAAAATGGCCATTATACCATTGATTTAAAAAAATTAAAAGCAAAAAATGGAAAAGACAAATTATACCCCTGAAGCTCTCTCTTCTTCTTCCCAATAAAAAACTAATCCTAATGTTTGGCCAGAGAAGCCCCCGACCGAATTCTCCCCTCCCTCCCTCTACCTGCCCCATTACCTCATCACTGCCGCAGACTGGGATCGCGCGGAGAATTTGGTCGTTGGAGATTTAACCACAAACTGGGTGAATGGAAGGTGAGAATCTCGCAACAGGGGAAGTTGTGAAGCAAATGGAAACGGCGGAGAATATGAATTAGGGAAGAAAGCGCCGGAGAACAAGTTGTAACCCAGTTCTCGAAGAACACTGCCGGATGGAGACAGCAGTGGAGCAGCAGAGTGATTTTTTGTGGCAGCAATGGAGCAGTCAATGCAACAAGGGTAGGGTTACAGTGGGTAAGGGTTACAGAGGTCTCTTTGCTAATCCATGTTCACAACAGATGAAGGCAGTGAAGTGGGGAAGTTAGGTGATTCGACACCAGCCAAAGTTGAGTCTTCGAACACAACATGGGAGAATTGAGGTCTCAATTTCTCGGAGAAACCCACTGCGGCGTACTCCCGGAAAAATATATGAATAAATTTTCAATTGATTGGGATTTGGAGGCTTCGATTTTTGTGTGTGGAGAAACTCCAAATTTCAATCGACGGTGGTGTTGGAGGTGGTCTTGAAGATGTAGAGGAATCCTAGGGGTATTATGGTCATTAGATTTTTAGTTTTAAGTTTAGGGATATTTTTATTTTTTCATATTGCGTCAACGCCTGAATTCAGCCGGTTAATGTTATAATAGTGCAATTTGGGCATTGTTCAAAATCTTAGGGTTAGTTTTGCACTTTACAATTTTACAATGTTATTTCTGCGCTTTTAAGATTTAATAGGGTTATTTTTGCACTTAATAGAGTTTAAAAATAGGGTTGTTTTTGCACTTGATTTAAGATTTAATAGAGTTTAGTTTAATTTCATCACATTCCAACACTAATAAATTAAATTAAGCACTAATGAATTAAATTCATTACCAATAAACTACATTCAACACTAATAAACTAAACTCAGTGCAACATCATTCTTGGAATCATTCTTTTCATTATTTGAAAAAAATGAACGACCAATAAACTATATTCATCACAAACAACTTAAATTTAATCCCAAATAAGCTCAAATCCTAAACTAAATTGGAGATTAGATGAAAAGGGTATGGCATGAGTGTGTATTAAATCAAGTATATCGTACAATAAGAATAATAAGAATAGTAAGAAATGGAGCGCTGAGAAGACAAATTAAAGAACCGACCAAGAAAAGATGAGAGATGACCGAGGCCAGTTGCCTCAACTAGAATCCCTTCTGTCTCTAAGAGCATGTACAATGGGTCGGAGCGAGTTGCATTGAAGCAGCCCGGTAGTCTGGCTGGGAGGACGGGGCCTGTGCCCAGCACAGGATCCAAGGCCTCCCCATGTGAGCCTGGCACTCCTGCTGTGTTGCACATATTTTTTTTGATCCAGGGTGTCACGTGACACCCTATTATTGGGCCACGTGGCACCGCTGTCCCATAATTTTTAAATTTTGTTTACACCTGATTGAGACATGTAGCCCAATCAAGTGGTGCACGTGTTCCACCCGAAAAATTAATTAATTTTTTTTTAAATTCTGGGTTTTTTTGTTCTATGTAAAAGTAAAAAGGGAAAATTCTAATTTTTTTTTTATGTTTTTCAAAATCTAAATTAAATTTTGGTTCTCTTAAAAATCAAAAGTACACTCTTTTTTTAAAATGGTTCTTTTTAATTATGATTCATAAAATAAATTTTAAAAATTAAAATTAATTTCAAAAATTAAATTTGAAAAAATAAAAATCCAATTCAATAATTATAGGTGTATTATTAAATTTCACATTTAAATTTATTTTGTTGGCAAAGTATTGGGAAAGACGTATTTCCATAAACTTATGGAAATACGAGATTTAATTAGAATAATAAAAAGTAAAAGGTCTTAGTTGCAATAGTAAAATTTTATTATGCAACATGTAGTAGTTATAAATTTTATAACCTGATCCATGCAACCCGAAAATTTTATCTTCATTTCTTCTAATTTACAATTTAAACATAGGTCTTTCCATGACTTATGAAAATACCGTCTTTCAAGAGATATGCTCTATTTTGCTAGATAAATTTAAATATTAAAGGTAAAAATAATGAGTAGGATATAGTTAATCAAGTAAGCTTCATGGAGTGGGTTCAAAGTGATTTCAACCATAATGGAAAAAATGGAGTGAATTAATTGTAGACTCAATTACTGAGATAAAAGAGAGAGATTAATTATTGAGTGAATTGAAGCCAGAAGGGATCGGGATCAGGATCAGGATCAGGATCAGGATCAGGCGGGCTTACCATTGTACATGGTCTAACCATATCGTAATATTCTCTGCAACCAACATTCAACTTGACCCATCAATTTCACCCCCAGTTCATATTCCCCGCGCCATTAACCCTAATCACCCACCTCGTTTTCGCCTCACCCGCTTTATCGTCCGTTGACGCTCGTCTTCTCTCTCCTCTGATCCCTCGGAATCCGCATTCCCGATTCCCGCGCCTCATTTCCCACCCCACAGTCCAAATTTCGCAAGAGCCTGAGTTTGCTTTGGCGCCATTGTTGTGTCTCGACTCCGGCCATTCCCACCGCCGGCGACTTTTGAAATTTTCTCACAATGTTATCGTAGCTTGCGTTTTGGCTCCGATCAGCATGCGAGACGTGATCGGTCGGAGATAGCTTCATTCCTCTTGCTTTTTTCTGTATTTTTTGCGACATGGAGTCGCTGATCGAGCTCTGCGATTTAATTGCTCAGAGCCCCGCGCAATTCACCGACAAGTTGGCGTGGATTTGCGGCCGGTGCCCTTCCGAGGAGGTGCTCCTCACCGGATCTCCTAGGGTTTCGAGATCTCAGCTCAATGCCGTTCTCGCAGTAGCGAGGTTCCTCTCCAAATGCACCAACCACGACGATCAACATCCTAAGTCCCTCATCCTTGCGTTCTACCGCGTAATTCCGTCATCCCTCGCCGCTTCCTTCTGGCCGCAGTCGTTCTCGAACGATGCAATTGCACAATTCTTCAAGGAATACTTCTATTACCTGTGTAGAGCTGCGGAAAATGACCCTGACTTTTCCACGGACATTGCGGGGTTTACTGGTGAGATTGTGACGACAGTTGCTATAGGCAATGCTGGTGGAGATCCGGGTGTTTCCAGGGCTTTTATGAACGCTGTGGCCTTGAACTTTCCGCCTATTCTCCCTGACGATGCTAACAAACTGGTCACGTGTCTCTTAGAACGGGTGGAAACCGTGGTTGGTCCCTCCACATCGAGAGACCCGAATTCGCAGGTTGGTTCGACCCATAGCTCGCCATTGAACCACATTCACAGAGCCAGCCCTGGGAATGGGGTCAGTACAAACTCGGGATCATCTGCTAGTGAGACATCGAGGCTGGCAGATGATGCTACTAGTGGGTCCTCCAAGGAAATTGTGCCTAATGGAGTCAGCGTGGATTTGTCACTTGTTAGTTTGGGATCGAATGATAGTGGAGGTGGAAGGGGAGCTAGCAATGGCATATCTTTTGAGCAAGAGTCTCTGGAAAGCCTCGAGAAGCTTGAAATCACATTTAAATTGTTAACCCACATATTGGGTAAAGCCACACTCGAGCCCAAGCTCTTGGAGCAAGTGAGACTTGCAGCAAAGGATCAACTCCACTCAATGATACATTTTCTGAGAGTAAGGTTTCTGACTATGAATTCCTGTTTACAGTTGTGCTTTTTAGAGTAGAATTTGCCTCTAAGAATTGAAAATGCTGAGTGTTTTTTTAATGTTTTGTTTTACTCTCTTTTAGCAGATGAGGAAAACCTGGTCTGAACAAGGGCAGGCACTGAAAGCTAGAATCAACCCGAAGTTAGCTGTTTACCGAGCAGCAGCTACATTGCAAACTAAGACTCTCGCATCCCTTGACCTTGATGGGAAGTCATCAAAAAAGTTGTTGCATGAAACCCTTGCATTATTGTTAGATGCTGCTGAGGCATGTATAAATTCAGTGTGCCGGAAGATGAGAAGTTGCGAGGAGCTATTTGGCTCTTTACTCGCTGGAATTTCCCATGGTGCGACATTACGTGGTGGCCAGCTCTTGCGAGTCCTTCTTATTCGCTTTAAAAAGCTAGTGCGGCTTACTTGTCTTCAGGTTGACCCTATATTCGATATGTTGGTTGAATTTCCTCCTTTCACATATTTTATCTGACACTGCTTGTCCATGCTTGTTATTCTTTGACAGACTGATGCTTGGGGAAGCAGCAAGGGAACAATGTTTCAGAGTGTCTTGAAGACCACTTGCGACCTGATTGAATTTGGATGGACTAAGGAACGGTCACCAGTGGATACTTTTATCATGGGATTAGCCACAGGTATACGTGAGCTGAATGACAATGACAATGAAGAAGAGGTACACCGATACTTATTGTATTGTTATTCTTATGCTATACTTGGACTTCAATTATCTACTTGCTTTTGCTAATTCTCGTGGCTTCAAAATTGGCAGGATGGTAATGCAAAGCAAGCAGCTGCTCCTCTGCAGCTCAACACGATCAGCTTGTTGGCTGATTTAAATGTTTCAGTTAACAAGACTGAAGTGGTTGACATGATTTTGCCACTATTTATTGAAAGTCTAGAAGAGGGAGATGCGTCAACCCCATGCCTACTTAGACTTCGGGTAAAGACCATGATTACCAATTATAATTTATACCTATAATTACTGATCTGTACGTGAGTGAGTCTAGATAATGCATGTTCTCAACCCATTTTTGTTGAGTTACTGCAGCTTCTTGATGCTGTTTCTCGCCTGGCGGGTTTAGGTTTTGAGAAATCTTATCGTGAAGCAGTTGTGTTAATGATCCGAAGCTACTTGAGTAAACTCTCTGCTGTTGGCTCGGCTGAGAGTAAAACTGTGCCTCAGGAAGCCACAACAGAGCGTGTTGAGGTATGCTGTTTCCATTTGTGTGTTAGACTCTATTTATTGCATTAGTTTGAAAGTGATATTTTCTTATGTTAAATGCTATGCTCACTGGCTCAATCACATTCTAGACTCTTCCTTCAGGATTCCTTCAAATTGCCAGGGGTCTTACTGCCACCAAATTGCCATCAGATTTTCGTCATCGTTTGTTGTCTTTATGTTCAGATGTTGGGTTAGCTGCTGAGTCGAGAAGTGGAGTGTAAGAATTATGAATGGTTCTCAAGACATTATATTTTGAAGTGAGTAATTTTGTGAACAATTCACATTTGCAGGAGCGGAGCAGATTTTCTAGGCCCCCTACTTCCTGCTGTAGCTGAAATATGCTCAGATTTTGATCCCACTGTGGATGTAGAACCATCGGTTTTGAAGTTGTTTCGCAATTTGTGGTTCTATATTGCTCTATTTGGCTTAGCACCTCCAATACAGAAAACTTCGGCAGTGACCAAGTCAGTGTCCACATCTCTTAATAGTGCTGGTAGCAGTAATGCAGTTGCACTTCAAGCTGTTGTCGGACCATACATCTGGAGTGCTCAGTGGTCTTCTGCTGTGCAGCGCATCTCTCACGGGACTCCACCCCTAGTATGTTTTAAATTTCTGTTATTTATTTTATTTTATCATCATTGCTACTTTTTAAGCTCCCTTTCTTTTCAAGATATTGTTGAAAATAATTTTGTAACTAAACATTATCTCATGTGTCTTTTTATAGTTCTCATGTCCGCTTCATAGTTCTCTTTACCGATCATGATAGATATCCTTACTGAATTTATTTAATCTGCTTCATTGTTGCCGTTGGTTTTTGCATTATCTGGTTCCTTGTTGTCTCGAGGCAGAATGTGTTAATATCTGGATTGTGAAATCCCGATACTTAATAGTGAATGTCTGACTATAAATGTGAGATCACGCTTTCTGATTTGTGAGTGAATAATTATTTGTTGTCGCTACTGTTGGGGATATTAGAAAGTGAGAAAACCTTGAGGCGCTACTGTTGTGATTCAAATTTCTGAAATGAAAATGATTTATGCATGTTTCTGAAATCAGTTAGAAAGTCAGAGGATTAGGAGCAGCAGTAGGGAACTTCTATAATTATTGTCTTGGTTTTACTTTTAAAAAACAAAGTTGAAGAAGCATAGTAAAGTAATGTAAACGAATGGAGGAGAATGAAATCGGCAAAGGAAAAACATGGCAAAAAGGGAAAGAACAGAAGAATGACAATAATAATGGGATGGACTAAACAGGAAATTAAGAAAATAATAGTGGGACAGAGAGAGTAATATTGGGATATTGCATCCCAAGGCTTTTGCTAAGTTCTTGTTCCCCGAGTGATACACTCTATTGCCCCTAAAAGTTCTCTGGCTTTACTTTTTCATTGTATTCTGTCCCATGATTCTTGTTGAGAGTTTTCCGTAAATTCCACTACATTTTCTGTCAATGGATGTTTTTGTCAAATAGACTGGTGAACTCGTGGTAATTTGTTATGTATTACAAAGAGGCAATAGAAGGTCATTTCAGAAGATGAAATACAGTGTAGAAGTTGATTGTAAAAGTCTTCTACCAGCTTGTACTGTGAAGCTAAATTAAAGACATTAGTTCACCGTTATTGTGTCTCGAAAGGGGTTAAATTCAATGCATTAGTGTGAAAGCAAGCTTAAGATCTTTGCATATAGGTTGTGAGCTCTGTGAAATGGCTAGAAGATGAGTTGGAACTAAATGCTCTTCATAGTAGTCGACGAGGCAGTGGCAATGAGAAAGCTGCTGTAAGCCAAAGGTCTGCTCTTTCTGCTGCTTTAGGAGGGCGTGTGGAGGTGTCCGGAATGACCACTATTTCAGGTGTGATCAATTTAAAGTATATGGCAGTACGGTAGCTGTGGTTTATATTTTTTTCCTTTTGTTACTATCTAAAAGCCACATGGTTGTGTTAATGATTGATGTTGAGATACAAAGAGAAATTAAATTCTCATCTTAGTGCTTCATTTATCATGGGTAGGTGTCAAGGCCACTTATCTCCTAGCTGTGGTGTTTCTAGAAATCATCAGATTCAGTAGCAATGGTGGCATTCTTAATGGTAGCCCCAGTTCGTCTGCTTCTCGAAGTGCTTTCAGCTGTGTATTTGAGTATTTGAAAAGTCCAAATCTTTTGCCGGCTGTCTCACAGTGCTTGACAGCAATTGTTCACCAGGCCTTTGAAACAGCCCTATTTTGGCTGGTATTACTTTGAAACCTTTTTTACACTTGTAGCATCTGTTATGCAATTATATATATTCTGCTGCTCGGACTGCTCCTAATTTTCTATTGCCTGTACTGTGGATTTAATCTCCTCTGTCCTTAATGTCCACTAAGACTTCTGTTTGCACAAGATATATTACTCCATCTACATTGAAACTTAGGTCTTGTACTCCAGAGCTTATTTTCATTTCAGTTCAGTTCAATACAACTTAATTCAAATCAATTCAGTTCAGTGTAAATTTAATTTGGTAAAATTTATTTTAATTTAGTCATACATTACTATTATGAACACACTTATTTTTAATTCAGTTCAGTTCAAATCTGATCTAGAGAACAGGGCCTTAATGTCAACTTCAGTAGTTTCTCTTCAAGCCTGGGCAGACTTTTCCCTTCTCATATTAATTTTCTGTTTATCCTTGAGTTTCAAAAAAGAAGCTCAATACAGAAAGTTAAAATTGTAACCTTTTCCCCTTTGACAAGAATTTGAGCATTTAAACTCTTAATTTTCTTGCCTCTTTGTAGGATGGCGTAGCATCTGAAAATGTAAATGACTCTGAGATTAGAGAATCTGCACTTTCTATCCATGCTTGTTTTCTCATAAATTGTTTGTCTGAGAGGAATGAGCAAGTTCGTGATATCTCCGTGAATTTATTAAGTCAACTCAGAGACAAGTTTCCTCAGGTAAAAATATTGGCAATTTAAGTCGGGTTTTCTCGTGGATTTTGTTACCTTTGCCTTAGATTCTAAAGTAATATCCAAACTTATTGTTCATGCTTATAGATTCTGTGGCACTCATCTTGTCTCGATTCCCTTCTATTCTCCATCCACAATGATCCACCCTCAGCTGCTGTGCACGATCCCGCTTGGCTGGCTACAGTTCGGTCTCTATATCAAAAAATTGTCCGCGACTGGATAGTGGTTTCACTTTCTTATGCTCCATGCACTAGCCAGGGCCTCCTTCAGGTGTTCCAGTTTTCACTCTCTATATAATACAAATATTTTCCTCGTCATTTGGTGGTATGTTATGTGTTTATTATGTTATCTTATTTCGCTCTATTTAAAAAAAAAACGTCTGATGGTCTATAGCCCGTCTATTGGTTTCATTGTCTGTTGTAACTTTGAAATGTGCTTGACCTTGGAATTTCCATTGCTTTTTTCTTTCCACAACTGTATCAATGTAGTGATTTTATTGGTTTACCCGGAATGATAGTGTAGTTGCCCTTCTACTCACACTGTAAATTATATATTTTTCTTGAGAGATTATGCATGTTTACCGATAATATGTGGCCTCAACAACCAAGGGCAGAGCCTTTCTCAAATTATTGGTTCTTTTTGATTATGCAGCTCTAATATCCCGTCCACATATTAACCTGTTGAATCTGCAGGAGAAAATTTCTAAGGCAAACAACTGGCAGCGGACGCTGCCTACTGCTGATGTTGTGTCTCTATTGACTGAAATACGAATTGGTACTGGTAAAAATGAGTGTTGGAATGGAATAAAAACTGCGAATATTCCTGCTGTCATGGCAGCAGCAGCTGCAGCCTCTGGAGGGAACTTAAAGCTGACCGAGGCATTCAATTTGGAAGTGCTCAGTACTGGTATAGTGAGTGCAACAGTAAAATGTAATCATGCTGGTGAAATTGCTGGCATGAAAAGGATATATGAGAATATAGGTGGGCTTGATCCTACTTCTGGAGCGCCTGATGTTCTGGCACCAAATTCTAAAGCTCTCTTGGAAAGTCCACATCCTAATGGTTCCTTTAATGAGGTGTTGCTCACTAGGTTTGTACGTCTGCTCCAACAATTTGTAAACACAGCCGAGAAAGGTGGGGAAGTGGACAAATCATCGTTTCGGGAAACTTGTTCTCAAGCCACTGCATTACTTCTTTCAAATATGGTTAGTTATTCTCCTTTGATGGCTCTTGTTGCCTTATTGATGATTAAAATAATTATTTTGCATTTCAGTTTTCTTACTTGACAGAGGTGTGGGTTTTCAGGAGTCAGGTTTCAAATCAAGTGTAGAAAGCTTTTCACAACTTCTACGTCTTATTTGCTGGTGCCCCGCTTACATAACCACCCCAGATGCTATGGAAACTGGAGTTTTTGTTTGGACGTGGTTAGTATCAGCTGCCCCTCAGTTGGGATCCATTGTCCTTGCTGAGCTGGTTGATGCATGGTTGTGGACAATTGATACCAAGCGAGGCCTTTTTGCTTCGGATAAAAGGTATGCTGGACCTGCCGCGAAGCTTAGGCCTCACCTTGCTCCTGGAGAACCCGAGCGGCCGCCTGGAAATGACCCTGTTCAACAAATTATGGCGCACAGACTATGGCTTGGTTATTTTATTGATCGATTTGAGGTTAGGTGATACTGAATGTAGATACATTTTGTGCTTTGTTCTAACTCAATGACTACGTTTGTCAGCTAAATATAATTTATTTTCCACTAATATCAAAGGATCTCGACTCTGAATCCTCTTAAGAAATTTACAGTACAGATTTCATGTACTCATTAGTATAGGAGTCCCTTAGACTGTCTCTTTTTGCATGGTTTCATGATTTAAACTTTTGAGAGCTTTAATGGTGTCTAGTCCCATGCCTTTTGGCAATTTTCACCATGGAATAGAAATGAGTAAAAGAGTTTAAACTTATTAGTTAGATGATTTGTGAGGTTTGGGCTTGGGTTAGTGCATTTCTTTCGTTAGTTTTACCTGCACTGTTAGACCAGAGCTTGCTTTGTGCCCACCACCAATGTCTTGGTATTGGTGGTGGTAAATTTAACTTCCAGCTAATATACGACGAATCTGTAATAGGGGCTGGAGAAGAATTTTGTGATCTGTGTAATGAATAAATTAGTTAAACATAAAAGGCCAGCTTTCTGAGTGCAAAAGTTTCTTTGCAGTTGATTCCTAGTTGTGACAATATTTTACATTAGTTCATCTCAAATTTAATAGTTTCAGCATTTGTTTGAAAGCTGGTTGTTTGGTTATATATTATAAGTGCATTGAGATTTGAGAAGGCTTTGAGTTGGCTGGCAAACATTATTATTTTGTCTTAAGTTTAATCCTATTCCATAGCTTCATTTAACGCACAACATCTATTCATACTTAATTGTGGAAGTATCGTTCCTTCCCTGATCTTATCTTTCGTCCATAGGTAGTTCGACATGATAGCATTGAGGAGTTGTTATTACTCGGTCGTATGTTACAAGGAACAACAAAGCTTCCTTGGAAATTCTCACGCCATCCAACAGCTACTGGAACCTTTTTTACACTCATGCTTCTGGGGCTTAAGTTTTGTTCATGCCATTTACAGCGCAATCTTCAAACCTTCAGAGCAGGGCTTCAACTGCTGGAAGACAGGATATATCGGTAACAACAACTGACTTCACTTTTTTTACGTGGCAGCTTGAATATTTGAATTATATCCATAATACAGTTAGAGTGTAAGTTAATCTCTTCAAAGACCTTTATTGATTATCAATTGTACTTTGACAGGAACTTGGAAAGAAATTTGTTCAGCGTTGTTTTAAACCTGAATGCCATTTCTCCTAAAATAAAATCAAGCTAGAAGTGCAAATCATGTTTAAAAGCTTCTTGCATTATCTTATACAAGTGCCTTGTCAAAAAACTGTTTCTTTGTTATCTTAAACATGATGTTGTCTTGAAAAAAGAGATGATCTAACTGAAACATAAGGAATTAAGATGTTAACATCATTAAATCAGTATAATATATGTATAGATTTCTCCAAAATTAGTGCGTCTAGTACAAATGGGAATTGGAATCATCTATAAACGGTTGTTTCTATGGGATAGATATGCTAAGCATGCCTGTTGTGATGTATGTGATATTGTGGTTTGAGAGAGTTGGAGATAAATATGACATTATTAAGGTCTTAGCATGATCTTGTGCTATTTTATTGAAATTTGTGTTTGTTTGGAGTATGAGTATCACTTTTTCTTTTTTAACTTTCGCATTTTGTGGCTTTGGATGATTATTCCGTAGGTTATTGACATTTACTTTCTTTGGAAATCCAGGGCTTCTCTAGGGTGGTTTGCTTATGAACCTGAATGGTTTGATGTTAACAGCAGCAACTTTTCCCAAAGTGAGGCTCAGTCTGTTTCTCTATTTGTACAACATCTGGTGAATGACAGGACAGATACTTCCCAGTTGGATGCTAAAGGGCGCACTCAGGAAAATGGTACTTTGCATGATATGGTAGTGTATTTATGCTTGATAATTCTGTATTCATCTTCTACTTGGAGTTTGACTAGCCAAGCATTCTGCTATACTGTATCATATGGCCCTTAAGGTGCCTAATACTGTTCAAGTTTCTGGATACAGAAGGAACATTATCATCCTGTCTGGGGAAAAATGGAGAACTATGCAGTTGGTAGGGA
>JAULKK010000008.1:1828261-1838686 GCA_032355705.1 Rubia peregrina
TGAGCCGCGTAAATATTTCATGCATGCATAAAATCCTTTCGATTTTGGGAGCAGAACGTTTTTCATGATTGGAAGTCCTTTCTCGGCAGCAAGTTTCTGGCTGCGCAGGCATTTTTCATCTCTGCATTACATCAAATGAAACAAATTAAGAATCAGAATGGAATGATTATAAATTGCATTAGTCTGATCAAACAATTTATGGGAGAAACAATAACGAAATAGTACGTGAAATCAGTGCCTTCAGGAAATACAGCAAGCCAGAGTGGATCTCGAGGATCTTTGAATGTTGAAAGCATCTGATGCATGGTGGATTCATCTGTCTTCCATTTCCTCTCAACCGGAATAAACTCCACAATATGGAAAACCCACCCAAACACTGGCATTTTCATCAAACTGCTCTTGAGTACATACTTAATGCAAGCAACGCAACTCTTTCTCAATGCAAGGTCCCACAAGTACATCCAATCAACCTCGGTCCTGTGGTTGGCAATAAGCAAGACACGTTCTCTTTCTGGAACAGAAACTCCGGAGAAAACCACCTTAGTCTGGTTTATTTTTTCGAAGAAAAAAGGCCACAAAGCAATCCAACTGCCGAAGAAGAAGGATGTTGCGGTCCTGCTGTAATGTAAGCTGAAAAACCTCAAGCCAGTAGCTGCCCAAAACCCCCCATATATCAACAACATGAATGCTGTTAAAACTAACACAATTAAACATAATGTACCCCTGAGCATTCTCCATGGCGTCAAAGGATGGTGCTTCTGGCTATCTTTTGAATGCAAGATTGAACACGCATCCATTTGATCTTTGGTTGCAACTTTCAAACAACAACAAAAGAATCAAGTCCTCATAAGCTGAACTTCTATGAAGATGTCTCAAATAGCGAATACAACCTAGAAAGAATCACCATTAGCAAGTGATAACACTCTCTGCTTCAAAGATCTAACACCATCAAGAAGCAACATGTCAATCTACACAAACAGCATAACAAAATTAGTGATTGAGCAATATATCCACAGTAAAGGAGAAAAAAAAGCATAAAGAGCGTTAATAAACTTAACACGCTTGGCATAGGTATGTAATATGTTATGTTCGATCCAGATACTTATAGTGTGCAAGAATCAAAGAAAATTGATACCCGAAAACCATGTATTGTATATCCTTTGCTATATAGACAAACCAAATATAGAAAATCCAGTTCATTTTCTTGGACATGGTTCATTCTTCTTCTAAGCAACAACTATCTCACCCGGGTATTACAACTATCTCACCAGAGCACTACCAAGCTTTATAGAGTTTAATCGAGCAATTACCCAAGCAGAGCAGAACTGGATACTGTTGCATATATGCTACATATGTTCCCAAGCAAATACTTAAATATGCAAATGTAAGAGGGGGGATACTTCACAATTTCACATCATTGAAGGGCAAATTTAAATACTTCACCAACTTTTGATAGTGGAAATGGTCCTTCTGCTACTTCCAATAAAAACAAGCGAAAATTGAAGAAGAACTTGTCAGCTTTTCTGTCCATTTTTAAAAGGGTCCCATTAAATACACGCATAAAAATGAACTCTTTCTGCCATACTCACCCCTGTGACTGACCACCATACATGTGCACTTCCCTAAAAATGCAATCTTTCTCAGTCAGTACTGAGTATTATTTTAGTAGCATATTATTAAAAAAAAAAGTCTCCATTAAAGAATCAGACTTAAACATATGAAATCTACCATCACTATCACCACTAACCTTCCTAAACAAGAAGAAAAACAAGTGCATTTCCCTAAATAAGCAATCTTTCTCAGTTAGTGAGTAGAAAATGTTTAATAATTACTTAATTATGTATAGCTAAAGACGATGATTATAAAAATAAATGTTAGACCAATCTAACAAGATCACAAGTCAATTAAATTTTATGATTAAACTCGGGCAAAGCTCCATATACAAGAACAAAGAAGGGCAACAGCAAATGAATAGTAAATAAAAGACTGAACAAAACCCATGAAAGGGATTGAAGCATTGTGGCAGTATGAAGAAGAAGAAGAAGAAAGACCTGTTAAAGTCAGCAAACTGGATACTCTGGAATGAGGTTTAGCCAATTAGCTTATTTGAGGCTCCACTTATAGTCCTTTGAGCTAAATTTTCGCCTAAAGCCACATATGCTGTCGGGCGTTTTAACACCAAGAAATTCTACTTCCCATCCCAATATCCCATGTGTTTCTGTGATTTTACACTCCGCTAATCCATGGTGGTAAAAGGACTCGAGGATGCAAGTGTTTGCCCACAGTAAAAGGACTAGAGGATGGAAGTGGGCCACATCAATTTACCCTTTTCTCCATCCGTTTCAAAATTTCATTTGCAAAATTTGAAAACTTGTACTCTCTTCGTTTCACTAACAATAACACATCATTTTGGGTGTAGTAATTTAGGAGATGGTAAATGAGTGAATGAAATTGCATTGAAAGAAGAGAAAGTAAAATGAGTGGATGTAAAAATCTTAAACTCGTCATAAGTAGCATGTGTCATTGTTAAAGAAACATCTAATTTTGACAAGTGTGTCATTGTTAGTGAAACGGAGGAAGTAAATGAAAATGGAGGATTTTTTTAAAGAAAAATAAGTCAAGGAAAATAACTCACATTTAAGCACAGTAGTATATGAAATAAAATACTCACAAGGTGGCTTACACGGTTACACCCACATCGGGGGTAAGGGAGATTGAACACTAGTTGAACCTAATCGAACACAATGCTCTTGCCACTTGTTAAATTAAATACTCTCAACAAAACCTCTGCCATGAATTAAGGTTCCGACTATAGTGTATAGTGTCAACGTTATTTTTGTTATTAAAACTGTTAATATAAGAATAGTTTTTTAAGACTAATATAGTAATTTATTTTATTTGCATATTAATAATATTTAATTTTTTTGAATCATACTATTAAAATTTGATATAAATTAAAAGGTATCCAATTTTTAAATCTCAATGAAAAACACTAGTCTAGGTAACCTCCTTTTTTATATGTTTGGCATGCTAACTTTAGGTGATGTTATTTTTTTAAGTTTAAATATGTGGAAATAATTGAGTGTAGAGAGTAAAAAACTCAATTAGTGTTAAAATAATTCACCTTTTTACCATATAAGGAAATGTGTTAATCTTAGAAAAACATACGAAAATGAAAAGTATGTCAAACTTTAAAAAAACAGAGTAAAACCCAGAGGGTGCCATTTGAAAAAATTAAGTAATGGTGTGAAAAAAGGTTTTTCCTACTTTTTCTTTTCCAATATTTTCTTAAACATCCATTTATATCAATCTCATCACATTCCTAACAAGCCAACTCCTTTTAATATGCATTTTAATAGATTCAAAAGTGTTAAATTTGTCCTGCACCTTTTCATTTTTTGATGTAATTCTGATACTTTTAAAGTATATTTTTGAAAGCAGGCAAAAAGGGAAAAAAGAAGAAAAATAAAACAAAACAGAGTTTCTGGGGATATTAAAAGATGACTCGTTTGTCCTAATGGCCCATTGGCCCTACCTCTAACAAACCCTCACTTACCCTTCTTTTGCATTGAATGAGTTTAAACACACAAATTCAGATCATGCTTAAATCGTTTTTTTTAAAGAAAAATGTACTTTTATAATTTATAACTCCCAAATTGTTTTTATGAAATAATATAGCTTAATTTTTTTAAAGCATTGAAGTAATCTCAAGTTGGATGGAATTTGTAGTCAACGATGATCAATACGATCAATGATGAAATAATTTTTAAAAATCTCAAATTTAATTGGGGGAAATCCCCATGTCACCTTCATTTCTTCAAATGTGACAATGCGGCATAATTTTTCTATGAAAGTGTTGAAGTACCCTCAAATTAGCTTAAACTCGCAGTCAACGCCGATAAAAGCCACTGAATGTTTGAATGACCTAAAAGCATTCAAATTTAATCTATTTGGGAAAAATGAAAATGTTGGTAGTTTCTCTTATGAATATATTCGTCAAATCACTCATCTATCACCATTTTCTATACAATTAAGCTCCGATTGTCCATCAACTTTTTTAAAACAAAAACAGGAGATTGATTGATCAACAAGCCATGAGATAAAAAATATTTGAAGTAGGAGAAGAGTAGGCCCAAACTCGATCATAATAACACGAATAAATCATATTAACTGCGAGGCATCAGAATCTCAGCAATTTGCGTTATCTTCCTTTGAAGACAGAATATCCGCCGTTACACTGCCGACTGTTGTCTCAAGAGGAGCTATCCCGCAGGACCAGATTTAGAGTTGAAAGAATCGACTAAGAATTCAACTTAATTTGCTTATCGCCATGGTTTTCTGGATCACATGGCTTCTGAGTTCCCCTCGAGCTATTAGAAACAAGGAAAGTATCATTTCTACAATGATGGTGGTGGATGAAATCAATGGATACAAATCATAAAATAATGATGATTTGGGGTTGAGTCTGTGAGCAGGGGCGGACCTATGTGGAGCCCTGGGGTAACCATGGTTACCCCATGGAAGAAAAAAATAGGGGAGAATTAGTATTTGGCTACCCCATGTAAAAAAAATTACCATTAATATTAAGTATATATTTTTATATATTAATGGTTACCCCATGGAAAATTTTCTGGATCCGCCACTGATCGTAAGAACTCACTTAACTAGGCAGAAGCACAAAAAGGAGGAAAAATATTCTTTGATTCGGTGGGTTTAGAGAAGATAGGAAATATATGGTGGAACTTTGGAGATTTAAAGAAGATAGGTTTCAGTGTTGATGCAATTTGGAGAAGATTTAAAACGGAGATTTGTAGATTAAATAAATATTTGTTCAGAGAGGGTGATTTTGGAGAAAACCGGCGGAGGTTAATTGGGAAGAAGATTGGAGCGGAGCTAATTATTTGGCATCAGAGTTGGAGAATTTGGGGGAACGGGCGGATGTTGAAGAAAGAGGACTAGAAGAGAGAGGACAAAGCTGGAATCGACCTAAACTAATTTGGAGTACCATTAATTTAGGAATATTAGGTTTGGTAATTAAGCTTAAATGGAATTTGTTAACAAATTAATTCATTGCCATTATTGAAATTTTAACGTCCTATTGAATGTTTGTTGAACATTTAATTTGATTTGGTAATTTTAATTTAATTTAATTTGTAAATATTAAGGGTAAATAAGTATTCTTACTTGTTATATTTTTCTAAATTGGAAAGTGCGCAGCTTTGTTTGGGACGCACTTAAATGGAAATTGTGTAGATTGAAATTGGACGGGAGGAGTATTACATCAACTCATTTTACTTTTCCTTCTTTCAATTCAATTTCATCCGCTCATTTAGCATCTCCTAAGTTGTAATACCCAAAAGGCCGGATGTGCCACTAATAAAGAAATGGAGAATATGAATTGATGGACATAATAATAATTATAAAATTGAGCATAACCTCAAGTGGTCAAGTGATACTTGAATCTATGATGATATGATTATTCGTCACGGACGGACTATTCTTCATTTTGCTAATTCAAAGTAGCAACCAAAACATGATAGTACTAGAAAAAAACTGGTGCATCAATAATACATGCTGCTAGTAGGAAATGTCAGATCCATCAACATTATATGCCAGAGATTAATAATTTAAAAAGGAGAGTATGAACATACTTTTCAAAAATAAATTAACAGTTGAAATGAACCGCTTCATCTGTCCTAGCTCAAATTGCAAAGAGTCAAAAATTCAGTCAAACTAAGAAAATTTTGACTATATATTTGAATAGATATATAAATAATAATAATATTGTAAATGATATCGTTGGATTCATCATAACAAGTAGTTTCTAAAAAGTAACTTTTTAGATACCAATATAATACATAATTAGATATATTAATGGTCAAACATGTGTGTTGAAGATCGTGAAAAATATTTCTTATCATTTGAGTTAGGACGGGGTGAGTATCTTATCCCACAGTACTGTTATCGTGAATTAACTAGCTAAGTGTCACATCTATTTATTTTTACGACAAAAAATTATAATAGGATTTGTCGTTACCTATTCATAAAATTAATATTTATAATTAAATATGTTTTAGTATACTCCCTCTAGTCACTTTTTATATTGGCACTTACAAGATGGAACAAATCTTTTGAGAAAAAAAGTAAAATTAGTGGTAGACATTGTGTTGGGGGAAAAATTAAATTGAGTGGATGAAATTAATTTAGTATTTGCCATAAAGGGAAAGTGCTAATATAAAAGACCATACATAAATAGTAAGAGTGACAATATTAGAGGACCGAAGGGAGTGTGTACAACCTACTAAACATCAATTGATTTTACTATAAATTTTATTTCACGTGTACTTCTTATATATTCTTGTCATTATATAAGAAAATAACATAACTGTTGATTTTTTTGGGGGGAAAAATAATATGATAATAATATTTGACCAATGAACTAATTTTTTTAAAAAAAAAACATATATTTTTTTCATTACAAAAATACAACAGTATGGTTTCATGACATTCCATGACCGGTCAAGTTAGAGGGATTGTAGCTTATTATTGGAGATGCTCTTAGTTTACCACTGAAAATGCTCTTATATCAATATATAAGGTCACAAATCACTTTTATAAATGATGAATTAATTTTATGATAGAAGTTCATAACTCTAAATTAGTTCAAATCAATGTATAATCTCACTATTTCACATGTAAACCATATGTAACTACGCGCAATTGATAATAATTTTCACCAGAAAATTTTGTATATGGGGAAAGATTGTATGTGGGGGTGAGAGACTAGTAATAATATGACAAGTGTTAGATGTAATGATGTGGAAAATAATTTCAAATTAATTTTTTCCTCTTATTTAGCTCCACCTCATTTCATTAGACACATGTCACATTATTACTAGTCACTCACCCCTACATACAATCTTCTCCCACATACAAAATTTTCTGAATTTTCACTAGGGCAAAATAATTTTATAACTCTAACTTTTGGTTGAAAGTATCAATATAACCCTACAATCTCAGAAAATGTCAATTTAACCGTAACTAATTATTGTATGTATCAATCTAACCTTAACTTTAAAAAACAATTGTGCCAATATAACCAAACTCTCTAATTCCAGAACTGACCAAATGAATTCAGGCATGGCCAATAACAAAAATGACAAAATACCCCTTATGACAAATCTATCTTTCTTCCTCTTCAAAACCTAACGCAGACAAGCCCGCCTCTGATCTGCTCCGCGGCCGCTCAACCACCCCCACCGCCTCCCACCCTCTCAGCCACCTTCTCCACCACTACCCGAGACTATGGATTTCTTCTTGCCACTGTCAATGCCCACCACAACGCCACCGCTACCAGTCCCACCCCTTCTCAGCGCCACCTCTACCAGCCCCACCAGTCCAACTCCTTCTTTATCACATTCTCGCCATCGCCATCGGCCTCGATTCAACACCTCCACGCTGCCCTCAATTCACCACCCCCACAACCGCTCTCGATTCACACCCCCTATAGCCGCTAAGGCTGGTGCCCCTACCGACGGGGTAGACGATGGGGAAACGGGGAAAGACAAACGGGGAAACAAGGAAGACAAAGGGAGAAAATGGGGAAACTCGGTGGAGAGATTAAAAAAAAAGGAATCCAGCTAAATCGTCTTTTTCATTAAGGGTTTCCTCTTTTTCATTTTTTTCACTCAAGAACAAAATCTTTTTTCAACAGAATCTAGTCAAACGAACGATGAGTAAAAAATCCACAGTGCCAAAAGACAGGGTTACTTCATTTTAGCGCTCAACTCTTTTCACTGATCCAAAATTGTTTTATGCTTATCCACTGATTGAGTTAGTTATAAATAAACATGTAAAGTTTTTATCAATCGATTTTAGTAATTAATTTCACGATGAACTTAACAGGAGCATGATTTCGAAAAGTAGATAGATTAAATATTTGGTTAGGTAGGCAGTGTGGGCTTGAATATTTGCCTAGAGTCACGGCTACCATGCATTCTTCCTGTAATTTGACAAACCAAAGCTGATAGAAAAAGTACGGCAAACAATTCCATGTTTTTGGGAATAATAACACATGCCCTGTCCTCCCACCAAAGGCATCCAATGCTCATACTCCACGCCCTATTTTATTTCTTACAGAATCAATGTCTCTCACTTCATACATTTGTCTTCATCATCTCTCTTTGCCATATATAACCTGCTAACACACTCGCGGGTGTACTCCAGCGGTTGTGTATTGGTTCATCTGCTCCAATGGTCAGTGGTTCGAAACTCGGCAGCTGCAGTGTGGGAATTTCATGAGTTTACCGTTACCGGGCCTCCATGTGCGGGTCTATGGGCTGTGTCAGGGGTCCCTTGTGCGCACCGAGTATGGCCGGTCAACGATCCCGGTGCTGGGTTACCATGAATTTACCTCCTCCACCAAAGCATGTGGTGTCGGGCAGGTGGGGGCGCTGCGGGCGAGCGTCATTGGCTTTTGCTCCAATTTATAACCTGCTAACAACATTTAATTAAAGATCGTACTAGTCGGGTTCTTTTTCGTTGGAGATGATGCCGATAGTGCAGCTCATCAAACGATAATTGTTTCAAATGCAAAGAGACTTGTTTATTTTGTAAGAATAAAATTAATTTGAGTTATTTGTCAAAACAATTCTATGTTTTGGTCGAAAGTGTCAATCTAACCTTAACAATCTGAAATTGGTCAAAATTCAATAAACTGGCCATTTTACCCCTGTTGAAAAAAAATATCAAATTTCTTAAAACTTGAAAGGATTATTATACCATTAGCGTCTCTATTAACCAATCTAATCATATTATTTTAGCACTATTCAGTTTTTGCCATTGGTTCGCCGCAGATAGGCACTTCTTCATCTTTGGCGATAATTTAATTAGTTCGCCACAACCTAGCCGCCCTTCTGTTGCAACCCAAGCCCAGATTCTCTATGAATTTTCACTCGTTCGCAACCGTTCAAGTCGTCGATCGCGGTTAAGTCCATATCCGCTTTCGTAAAGCCCGTCTTGTTCTCGCCGGGGTGCCGCTTCTCTGTATTTCCTTACCGCCGGCGAGATCAGCTCCTCCATGTTCTCTTTTTCGGATGTACGACCAGCTTCCTCCCATTCCATCAATCGGTGTCGCTCAGCTGCAACCTGAGACGACGTAGTGATGGGTTTGATGATGGGGTTTGGTGACATGGGATGGGGATGGGGATAGGGATGGGGGATGGGGTGATGTTGCAGCAATGGTGGGTGGTGGTGGGGGTTAGGGGGGAAGGGCTATGGTGGTGTGGCCAGGGCTGGGGTGGAAGAGTGGTGTTCGATCTAGGTAGGAGTGTTCATGATCCGGTCTGGATCGGTAAAGCGGATCAAACCAGATCGGAATACAAAGAGCTAAATCGGATATATAGAATTCTAGTCCGATCTCCGGTCCAAGATCTTTTAGGATTCAATGTTTCGATCTGGTCCAGACCGGGTGGACTGGTAACTAACTATTATGTATATCTTTTGTATGTATTTATAATTTAAGTTTGTGTAATAGTTTAGTTTATTTCAGTTGGGCTAGTATTTTTTTATATTTTGAGCCAATTTTTTTAAAATAACTTCTAGTTTACTATGTTTTAAAATTTTCCAACACCTTTTTTTGGTACAAGAATAAAATTTACTAAAATTTGGTCCTACCGGTCCGCGCGGTAAAAATCCAGAATAATTTCAGTCTGGTTTCAGTCCTAAATAATCACTAACAGTTTGCTCCTCTGGCCAAATTTTTTCGTGATTCTGGTTCCGATCCTGTCTTAGACCGACGAGCACCCCTAGATATGGGGCCTGGTGGTGGGGGCAACAGGGTGGTGTGGTGAATCTGCGGTGGAAGGACGGTGAGGGTGGAAGGGTGGTGGGCGGGGGAGGGGCCTGGGGGTGGAAGGATGGTGGTGGGACCTGGGGGTTGGTGGCAGGGGTGGAAGGATGGTGTGGTGAATCGTCGGTGGGAGGAATTGAATGGTGGGAGGTTGGGCGGTGGTAGTGATGCGGAATGACAACGATGGTGATGACTGCGGAGCAATGGCGATAGTGACGGAGGTGGGAGAAATTTAACAAGCGGTGGTAGTGGCGGCAACGAAGCGACGGAGCAACGATAGTGGTGGCACACCATCAATGGGAAGAAAGAGTATTTTTAAACTCAGGGTTATTTTTATCTTTTCATGTTAACGCTTGAATTCGTTCAGTCAACGCCGAAATAGTTCAATTTGGGTATATGGGCACAATTGTTAAAAAACTTAGGGTAAGAATTGTGCTTTTAGATTTTATAGAGTTAGGTTGGCATTTTCAGACAATAATAGGGTTAGTTTTGTACTCCCTCTGTCCCAATTCAAGCTGCACACTTTTTGGTCAACTTTTTCATACCATGTTTGACCAACGATAACTTTATTTATG
>JAULKK010000008.1:1838786-1849687 GCA_032355705.1 Rubia peregrina
TAGTTACGAGCTCGTATCAGTACCAGTTGGTTATGCTAGCATACCAGAAACACCAAGAGTAGCTGATTTAGTCGTACGGTCCGGTCAATACCGTTCCCCGCTTAACTAGACCGAACTCCAATCGCGTTGGGGACCTCGATAAACATAGTCAAGTAATCAAGTAGCAAGCAATCAAATTTGGCATGACAAGATATTATACAAGCCGATCATCCACATATAATCAGTACATATTATTATAACAAACAATTGAGAATCAAAGTAGAAAATAGAAGCAATCTATTCAAATTCATTGATAGATTGAACATGAACAACCTTTCCCAAACTTTCTAAAAAACCATACCCATAATTTAGATGATAATCCATCGAAAGTACCTACAATATATTGAACATTTCAAACATTAAGTCAATAACATTTCAAATAAAAAATAAAATTATCGAAAGGCCAATAACATTTTGAAAGTAACTTTGGTTTATTTAAAGGTCAACAACATTTCAAGCAAAAAATAAAATTATTTTTTAAAAAAGTGAATAAAGGATTTCCAAAAAATATATTTTTAAGTCAAAGGTTTTCCATGCCTCAAAAAATTTAGTTGGAATCATAACTTTAAATTGTTTTCATTTTTAAAAAAAATTATGTTTAATAAGATAATAATAAGTATTCATGTGATTAACATATATATATATATATGATTTTGCTTATAGATTTTAATTGTTACTCCCTTCATCCCATCATTTCTGTACATTTTATAGTCAACTTTCTCAAAGCATGTTTGGCCATAAATTTCAATTAGTATATAAACACCAATGTCATCATAGGATATATTATTAGATTCTTTGTATCATGTATTTTCTAACTATCACATTTTAATACATCATTAGTATACGTAATTAAAGTTATCTGTGGTCAAACATGAATTGAAAAAGTTGACAAAAAATGTGCAAATGACTGGGACGGAGGGAGTATGATTTTTTAAAATGATTATTCCAAGATTAAAATTATTTAACTCTTAAATTTTTCATACATTATTATGCTTTTAAAGTATATTTTATTTATAAAAATGTCATCAATATTCTTGAAGTTGAGAGTTAATTTAATTCTAATAAAAAATTCAAATCATTATTATTGTCATAATTAGTTTTTAAATCTGAATGCTAACAACTATTTATCCTTTTTCAATTAAGAGTCCGTCTCTTGAAAGATGATCTTTCCATAAGTCATGAAACGACCAAGATTTAAAGTGCAAATTACAAGAAATGAAGATAATTTTTTTGGGTTGTATGAATCGGGTTATAAACTTATAACTACTACACATTGCATAATAAATTTTTAATATTGCAAACCTTTTACATTTTATTATTTTAATTAAACTCCGTATTTCCATAAGCATATGGAAAGACGGTCTT
Organism: Rubia peregrina; assembly: GCA_032355705.1. Taxonomy (NCBI): domain Eukaryota; kingdom Viridiplantae; phylum Streptophyta; class Magnoliopsida; order Gentianales; family Rubiaceae; genus Rubia; species Rubia peregrina. The sequence continues at coordinate 1,840,191 of JAULKK010000008.1, forward strand.
TCCCAAGACTTTGCCTTCAATGAATTGTTCAGAAAAAATATTTTAACAATATATCCATTTATTTTATTTATACGTTGTACATAACTTAAATTTTACACTAAACTTTTGCAGTTAACTATCATATTTTTAAAATTATATTTATTCTTTTATATGGTATATGCTATACCTCTATTCATAACTAAGAGTATTTTTTTTATTTACTTTTAAATGCACATAATTTAATTTAATAATTATTGATTCATGATCAACATATTTCATATTTTTATTACTATATTTTTTATGACGTAAAGTTTTTCTATACAATGATTAACAATTTTCAATATAAAATACATATTATTTTATTTAAATATAAAATTATTAATTATTATATATAAATAAAATTGAGTTTATTTTTAAATTTTATAAAATAAATATAAAATAATATTTATAAACATATAAATTTATTCTACTGCATCTATTAAAATTGTATTAGTTATTAAAATTATAAATTATATTGTATTAATTATTTTCGTTCATAAATCTGTGTATCGAGATGGACATTATATAATAGTTAATTAAGTTAGCATCGGTCAAGGGTTATACGAGCACTTTAAAAACCCTCCAGCTAATATTAGCCTATAAAAAACTAGGATCTCACACACATTAATCCTTTATTAAATTAACACTTCCACATATGATGAAATCTAACTAATTTTCAATCAGATTGGACCCCAACATTTTGAAAATGTTATTTACATTTATAACTCTGACTTTATGATAAAAGCGCTAATATAACACTTCAATCTTAGAAAATGCTAATTTAACCCTAACTAATTAGTGTATGCATCAATCTAACCCTAATTTCTGAAAAATTCGTGCCGATATAACCAAACTCCCTAATTCCAGTGGTGACCATGGAATTCCGACAATGGCATTAAATAAAATAAAATGACTAAAATACCCTTCACTAAAAGCTAAAATATTGATACCTAAAGTACCTCGCATTGTCTTCTTTTTCACTACAGCTTCTCCACCCCTCCTGCTGCCGCTCCGCGGCCACCCCTCTCACTGAAAACCTCCTCCACCATCCATCTCGCTGCCACCACATCACCACCTCCGCCACCACCCCTCCCGGTGCACCCCTCAATGGTTCTCCTCTGCCCACCTCGATGGCAAGAAACCCTAGCTACCACCACCTTGATGGCTTTCTCCCACGCCTCTCACTGCCACCCCTCGATGGCTCTCCTCCACCCACCTCGATGGCTGAAAACCCTAGCCGCCACCACCTCGATGGCTCTCCTTTGCACACCACGATGGCTGGAAACCTAGCTGCCACCTCCTCGATAGTTCTCCTCTGTCCACCTCGATGGCCGAAAACCCTAGCCACTGCCACCTCGATGGCTCTCCTCTGCCCACCTTCAAACATAAAAAAAACACAAGTCCAAAATAATTCAATGAATCGAGAAAAGTTATATTACAACACCCCAGCTCACCAAACATCTTCAAACCTCAACTCAAGAACAAACACCACCAGTCACCACCTCCGCCACTACCAACCACCACTTTTGCTACCATCTCCACCAGCCACCACCTCGTCCACTATCCCACCACCTGCTCCACCTCATCTTTGCTCAGACCCCAACGTCGCTCAACCAAGCGATGTAAATCATTCTCCAAGACCAAACCCTAGGCCAGGAAAATAACGCTGGAAACCCACCCACTCACCCATCATAAGCGTGAAATTGGGAGGAAGAAATTGGAAATAAGAAAAGAATTGGGAAGGGGGGCGAAGAAGAAGACAGTGGGATGAAGTCTTTTTTCCTTTTTAATGTCAAGGGAAAAATCATCTTGTTTACGTAAATCCAGTCATAAATCAGTTGATTGAAAAGTCAAATGAGTCAAAAGTTATATTGACACTTTCTGAGATCGCAAAGCTATATTGACACTTTAACCCTAAAGTTAGGGTTATTTTTACACTTTACTCTTTTCAAAATAACTATGTTTTTTCACATTTATACCTTGCCACATGAGTTTACCTAAAATATTGAGTTAAAAGAAATTTTCCTATCTTAAACGGGATGAAGGGAGTATAAAAAGTTATTCTTGGATAGTGTAAGGTTAGTATCTGATGCTCTGACCTCTGAAGTCCAGGATCGATCCTCATAATCAAAGGCCACAAGCCCAATTTAAAGTCCAAAAATGTAAACTGATAAATTATCTGAGAAAACAAGATTCAGAGGAGGAAGAACGTATAAGATGAGAAAGTGTAATCTTTCACACGATCAGTAGTATCACTGTATCACAATTCACAAACCGGTGCTTCATTCCGTAAGGAAATCAACTAATCAAGTATTAACTAGATTCTAAATCTAACTTCCCTAATAACCGATTCCAACTAAGTTCTAACTCTACTTCATGTTTTTGAAGCTCAGCTGCATCATTCTGATTCTGTTGCCAGTCAGTTGCAGCTGCCTCAACTGATTCAGTAATTTGTGATTTGTCAAAAAGACTATAATACCCCTGCTCTTCTCTTTGGATCATAACAAAACACCCTCAACGAGTTTTGAGGCCCAAGCCCATATATACACCGAAGAAGAGCATACGGAGTACAATTTTTTAAAAATAAAAAACAAGAAAACAGAAGAAAGACGTGGAGTCGCAAGCAAGAAATTCATTTCCGGTGCCGTTAAATTCTTTCTCACACTCCGATCGGCGCCGGCGCCATCGCTTAAACTGCAGCTGAACTTCAGTCTCCATAGAAATCTCGCCGGAATTTATTTTCCGGCAACTTGCTATGGCGACCATGGACATCGACTCCACCGAGTACAAACTAAGCTGCCAGCTCAGCGGTCACGAGGACGACGTAATATTCTACTCCATTTCCATCGAAATGATATTTAGATTCATGTCCTTAAGTTTAATTACGAATTTCACTTGGCGGTTAATTAGAGGAGCATGAATGTTTTTTATTTAATTTTAGCGCTGAAGTGAATTCCGCTGCTTATTTGCTTGTTGAATGCGTGCTTTTTTGTTGCAATTAGGCCCGCGGAATTTGCATTTGTGAGAATGGCGGCATCGCTACGTCGTCCAGGGACAGAACGATTAGGTTTTGGACGTTAGACGAGTCTAATAAGCGGGAATATGTTTTTTCTAAGACTTTACTAGGGCACACTAGCTTTGTGGGGCCTTTAGCTTGGATTCCAGCAAGTGATGAGTTTCCGGAAGGTGGAATAGTGTCAGGTGGAATGGACACACTTGTTATAGTCTGGAATTTGGCAACTGGGGAGAGTGTTCATACGCTCAAAGGACACACACTTCAAGTGTCTGGCGTTACCTTGGATGGTGCTGACATCGTATCATCATCTGTTGATTGGTATGTAGGAATTGACACTGAGCTCCTGCTATCTCCGTTTTGTTTCATTTTTAAAAAATGATTTTAGGCATTTTAGTTTATTGCTGTAATGCCACTGTCGATAGGGTGTGTTGAAACCTATGAGTTATGATTCCGTAACATCTTTTAACTGCCATTGGGATGATTGCTTAAGCTTGACGGTCGCAGTAAAATATGTTCTCATAATATATGCTGGAAACGAACGCCTGCTATGTGCGAATGCATCATCGATCACTTCCGTATTTCAGTTCTGTGGTCTTCTTCTACTAGAGTGCACAGGGAGAAAAAATGATGGATGAAATGATCAGCTAATAACACGTGGGAAGTACTGTTAGGACTTATTACACTATTTTTTTTTGCTGTTAAAGTTAGCTGCAAAATAAAATACACTTACTTGCACTAAGACTCGGGAGAGGGGGGAAACTGCTGTAAATATTTGAGCAGTGATGGAGTATTTAGATTTTTGAATGGATGGTTCTGTGCTTATTATCCTTTGGTTGCCTCAGGTTATTAATTGTTAGGACTTAGGAGTTTCGAGCAGATGGTACTAATGAACGATATAATACTTGTATCCTTTCTTTACTTCAGCACATTAAGAAGATGGAGGAAAGGTCAGCAGGTTGAGGTTTGGGAAGCACATAAATCAGCTGTACAAGCAGTGATTAAGTTGCCTTCAGGGGAGCTAGTCACAGGTGAAAATTTACTGTACATTCTTGACGTTTCTTAGAATTATTATTTATCTTTTATTGCCATTCTGTTCTACTTTGTTGAAGTTTATTTTGTGGCGATTTGGTTGGTTATCATATGTTCACATTTTTGGCTGGATATCAGGTTCGAGTGATACAACCTTAAAGCTTTGGAAAGGGAGGAGTTGTATGCATACTTATGTTGGACATTCAGGTTTTTCTTTAAAATCTGTTTGTTTAATCGATTGTTTTCTGCCATGAAAATAGTTTATATGTACTCTTTCACTCCTCTCCCTCAATCTAATTACTAGTCAATGTCCTACTGCTATGATCGATGTTTTTGCATTTTGACTTTAAAGTACACAATTACTGGCACTCAAGCTGATTTTGAATGGTATCGATGGTTTTACTGTTTTTATGTAAGTCTTGGCCTTTTGACTCTTGTTTGATAGTTATTACCGAGATTCAAGTTGTTAGGTAGTAATTTCTTAAGCGAGTTTTGGCCATTTGGTACTGAGTTGTTACTGGACGCTCAAGTTGAATTTACTCTAGGTGTAGTCGGACTAATCTGGATGTAGCTGCCCATAATTCCAATTAAAGGTTTTGTTGACTGAATCCAAAGTCTATTCATAATGCATTACCTTATATACTCTACTAACAATGTCGATACAGATTTCGATCATGTTGTGCAACAGGAAAAAGCTTATAGGATTTGTCACTTTTTTGAGGTTCGCTCTCATTTTGCAGATACTGTTCGAGGTTTGGCTGTGATGCATGATTTGGGAATTATTTCTGCATCTCATGATGGGTAAGAGTTCTACCTTGAGTGAATCCTTTCTTGTAAAAACTTTCTAGTTTGCACCTTGTATGTTCATGCATGTTACTACTTCTGAATTTCATGGCAGTTCTGTTAGGCTGTGGGCGCTTAGTGGTGAGCTTCTAATGGAGATGGTTGGTCACACTTCTATTGTCTATTCTGTGGATTCCCATGCTTCTGGCCTTATTGTCAGTGGCAGTGAAGATTGTTCTGCTAAGATTTGGAAAGGTAGCGTCATTTTTGTCATCTTAACATGCATTTTGGGTCTAATTTTTTGTGAGCTTATGTCTCTCAACTATTCAAAACGATTTTTTCCCTCTTCCTTCTCTATTTGTGGGTGGGTTTAGGAGCTACTGTTCCATCAGGTGTTGTGCTCGATCATTATGTATAAGTTATCATTATCAAAGGAATAAAGGGAGAAAAATAATACTCCCTCCGTCCCAGCAGTAATGACATATTTGTTTTTTCAGGGTTCAATGATCATGTTTGACCGTCAATATTTTTAGCTACATATACCAATTCTGCAAAAAATATTGATATTTAGAAAATATATGTTAAGATGAATTTAACAATATCTCACATGATATATTTATTTATATAGATTAGATTATATTTATGGACAAAGTTTATCAAATTTGACTTTGAAAAAGTAAATATGCCATTACTGGTGGGATGGAGGGAGTACTATTCTAGAAATAGAATAGGCTAAAGAAACTGTAAATGATGAAGTCTGTTTTTTCTTATATTATTCAGTATGCCTAAGTTTTACTTCTAAGCTAGCACCAAACGTGCCTCATCTGCTCTCAGCTCTGACGGATGGTCGTCTGAAAGTGAAATATGGTTGTTCTGGAATATCTACCATTTTTTTTACTGTAGTCAAAATTTCTCACTGCCTCACATACACATGATGTTGCATTGCAGATGGTGTCTGTATTCAGAGCATAGATCATCCTGGTTGTGTATGGGATACAAAGTTTTTGGAAAATGGCAACATTGTCACTGCATGTTCTGATGGTGTTGTTCGCATTTGGACTGTACACGAGGATAAGTTTGCTGATTCAGTGGAACTTCATTCTTATGCTTCCGTGGTTTCCCAATACAGAATCAGCAGGTATCATATTTTTACCTTTCCTTCAATTATACTTTACTGATTAATTTAGGTTAGCTGATTCAGTCATTATTGGTTCACTGGTAAGAGTCCTTGAGTTTGATAAGCTGTAGTGTAGAATATGTATGGTTAGAGTTTTTGGTTCTTTGTAGGTATGATATGCGTGTTTCCTATTTAGTGCTTGTGTTATCAATGGTGGATCTGGATGTCAATGGAAGCAGATTCTCTTTTAAATTCTTTTGTGATAAGCTATCAGTAATACAAAATAGATTAAGACCTTAACACGGCTGAGGATGATATTTGATTAATGAATGAATTTTATGACTCTTCTGAGTTGTGGAAATCACAGATCATGATCTTTTCTCTTTCTTGGTATTAGGAAGAGAGTTGGCGGACTGAAATTGGAAGAGTTGCCTGGGCTTGATGCTCTGCATTCTCCAGGTTGGTCGTTAATTGCATGTTGAATGTTGTCTACTTGGTTCCTCTGCCTGATACAGTTATTCCTGCCTTCAATAAGGATGTATGTTTAAGAGTTGATTTGTTTGGTACTGTTTAGAGAATTCACTTGATAAATTTCTTATTATGCACTATTCAGGAACCATTGATGGGCAAACAATGGTTGTAAGGGAAGGGGACAATGGTGTGGCATACGCATGGAATGCAAGGGAGCACCAGTGGGACAAAGTATCAATCATTTACTTTTGCCTTTTAGGCTTACAGTGGTCTGTCAATTTTCTCATTTAATAGGTGTCATTTTGGTTATGTTTTAAATTCAGATCGGTGAAGTCGTCGATGGACCTGATGATAGCATGGCTGGGGCTGCTGGGCCTGTTCTAGATGGGGTCAAATATGATTATGGTTAGATTTTTCTTTGATGATTTGCCATTTATCTCATTTGTTTTATTAATTAAAAATGTTTTAATACCATTTTCTTCAAATCACTTATTCAGTATTTGACGTTGATATTATTGATGGAGAACCAATTCGCAAGTTGCCTTACAATCGCTCAGGTAACATGGTTGTTTTGGTTCTTTAGCTTCTAAAACCATCTGATGCCAGGAATGATGTGATCTTTCCATTCTGAATACCCAACAATATTTATGTTTTTCTTATTATTTTTTTCCAGTGTGTATGAGTTTATAGACAGTGGAGTAATGTGGCTACTGATGTTTCAATGTAGGGTAGAGCTGTTCACATCTACGTTTGTTCTGTTTCAGTTTAAAGTGTTGTACTATTTGATATACACATTTGGGTGTGGATGTCACTTTCTAGGAGGTGCTTAGGGGATTTTAAGTGTATTTACACTAGTCACCATTTTACTGGCATAAACTTCTTTTAGTTGAAGCTGTTTTCCTTTTAGTGACAATTTATGCATGATTTGACAGAATCAACCTAGTAAAAGGTCCTTCGTTCAATTTCTTGATAATGAATTACTCATTTCTTGTCCTGTGAGTGTTACTGAATTCATCTTGTAAGCTTGTGGAAAGATATATTTCGCCTTAAATTTTGAAGTCTTTTAATTGCCTTTTCATAAATGCTACCATAAGCACACCATCCTCGAAAACATCTGCAGGTGAATTTTCTGGGTACTGTTTTTGACATGAGCTAAAGCTGGAGAGTTAAAAAGCGCTGGAAGGAGGATCCTTCAACTTAGAATTCCTTTGCTTAAGAAAAAATGAAACTATACTCACTCAACTCTAAAAAAAATTGGTTTATAACATTATACTCAAGAATTGCATATCCTGTGTTTCGTGTAATTGTATCACTAAGTAGAAAACATAGATTTGAATATCATCAATTTCATGCAATTAATTATCTGAGATCCTAATTATCTATTTGTGTCTTGACCTTGTCACTAGCTATACTGTTTGTCACTTGTGCACAGATAATCCATACGATGTTGCTGATAAGTGGCTACTCAAGGAGAATCTTCCACTATCCTATCGCCAACAGGTTGTGGAGTTTATTTTACAAAATGCTGGACAAAAAGACTTCTCTCTGAACCCATCATTTCGTGATCCCTACACTGGATGTAAGTCTCAATCAACATGTTCAGCTATTTAAATTGACTTGCTGATGGGGAATGTGCTGTACTGCATTCTTGCCTTCTTTATAATCTTGAATGCCTGGCTAATTAGGGTTTCTTCTCCTTTTTTCGTCAACCAAATGGTACAGCCAGTGCTTATGTTCCTGGGCAACCTTCAAAATCAAATGGTAATTTTTGCTAATGAATATTTCTACTCTGGCTTAGCTTTCATTTCTTTATTCCAGCCTCGTTGACTAAGAATTGCTATATTCTCACTTGTAACAGCTTCCGTGGCAAAACCTACCCTTAAGCACATTCCTAAGGTGAGCTCTTGTCCAGTGTGTTCTGTATTTTCTTAATGATACTTTCCTTCTAGTTGGTGATGCAAGCAATAATTTACGCGTGAGAGTAAAATGTGTCCACCTAACAACTAATCTGGGACCCATTGTGAATAAAAAAATCTTTGTTACCCAAACCTTCTTTTGTTGTCTTTGCATTCTCATTGAACAGATAGAATGAATTGGGTAGGCAATACTTGTGTCTATCCATGTCTTTGCATAAAGCAAATGCCCCACTTGCTTATCTAAATAGGGATTGATGGGTGACTGCTTCCAATATTTTTACCCAGAAAGGAATGCTCGTCTTTGAAGCAGCTCAGTTTGATAGGATCCTTAAGAAAATTTCAGAGTTTAACAATTCTCTACTATCTGACACGGTAAATTTTTAATTTCAGTTTTAATTGTTAAGTTGTTTTTATGTTCTTTTGTGGACATCTGTAATATTTTGTCAGTGATTTGTCATGCCTAATTCACTCCTCATGTCTGACTGTCTATTATTTATTTTCTCACCAAGAATAATAGGCATTTGTCACTGACTGAGACTGACATGTCAAGAGTGGAAGCCATTGCCAAAAATCTGAAAGACACATCAAGATACCATATCAGTAGATTTTCGGATGGTGATATTTATTTGGTGCTGAAGTTGCTTATCTCTTGGCCAGTAGCAAAGTTGTTTCCAGGTTATAATCCTTCCTTCCTTCCTTCCTCCGTACCATCGGTTTTTGTCCCTTTTGGATACTTGCATCTTGAAACATTAGTGGCATATAATGTTAATGCAAGTGTTTCTGGAAAACAGGAAGTTATTTAACAGATTAGTTTTCTTACAGTTATTGATCTTTTGAGGATGCTTATACTACATCCAGAAGGAGCCACCATACTTCTAAAGCAAGTTAATTCTGGAAATGGTACGTATCGTTATTATATTTCTTCAGTAGCTAATTCAGTGCTCACTCTTGTCTCTTCTAAAGCTCATTTTCTAACGTTTTGTCATGCATGCTGCTCAATTCCCACATCCATGGATAAAATTCTGATTTGATGGACCTTCTGTAAATTTCAACTTGGTACACCAGGTGTTCTTATGGAGCTAATTAAGAAGGTCACGAGTGATTCTCCTCTTGCACCAAATCTTCTGACCAGCATCCGTGCTGTAAC
>JAULKK010000008.1:1870804-1883521 GCA_032355705.1 Rubia peregrina
GATTGCATCTCCATGAAGCTATGAGGATCTGAAGCCTCCTACATCGCCTACTCCAACACCGAGCTCTGGTTCTGTTGTACCTAGTGTGCCGGCATCATCAACAGAAAGTGAAGTTGAGCATAATGGAAGCAAAGCAACCCCACTTTCACCATATACCATGTAAGCCGTCGGTTATTTAAGATTCGATGCATATGAAACTATTAGGACCTTACATGTTTCGCGTATGCAGGTACGAGGATATGAAGCCCCCAGCTTCACCATCTCCGAAGACATTGTGATGCAACATCAAATTCAGTTCTTAGTTTCGTGATTCTGGGATCTTTCAGTCGGAAGCTGTAGTCCTTTTTGCATGACAGTATGTGGTTGTAGTCAAGATACTGTAAATTGGCTCTAGTACATGGAAAGCAAATAAGTGGCTAATCAAGTGCACATTTGCACTTGAATCTTCTCATATTTTTTCACATTCAAATTGAGACAAAATATTGGCCTTTATGATTATAAAAGGCAAAACAAAAGAAAAGGCCCTCTAGATAAGGTGCAAACATTTGTTAACATTGATCGCCCTCATTATGGTTGGACCGTGTCTCCCTGATCACCCCCACTTGATAACAATGGCAAAGTAAATTTAATTTACTCATAATTAGTTGGATTTTTTTGTTTCCCAATTCCTTTTTTTTTTTGAAATAGTCTCCACCCGAATTCAAAGACATAACGACCCGTCCCGACTTGGGTGGTTAGGGGGCGGAGCGGATTTCTTCATTGGCACATGTGAAGAAGAATGTACTCCATTTACAGTTACAACGCCTTCAACTGAAGGACAGAAAGCGTAAATTCTACGATGACCAAAAGATCACGCTTTCTTATCTTATTGAAAGTTCCGCGGCAATTCGCCCGTCAACCTTCAACATTGGCGAGACTCGCGTTTATGGGTTAAAAATCACGCCTTTGATAAGTAAGTGTTCGCCGAGAACCGTCTCAGTCCAGGATTAGGGATTTTCTCCACCTCCAGCTGTCCAACCTGCAAGTTAGAGCGCCGCCGGTATGGATAGGCAGAGCCGGACGCCGGCGGCCTCCGCCTCTGCATACCTTGATCCTCACTACTGGTAAGTGTATTCCACTATTCCTCCACCGCCCGCGATAACTCTCCACTACTATCTTCTGAATCCGCGGTTTCTTCTTCTCCGAGTTAGGGACGACAGATTTTCACGAGAAGAACATTATGAGTGGTTCAAAGATTAGTCTCACTTTCGCGACCTCATTTTTCACCACATTAGTCCAAGTGCTTCGGTAATTACCTCTTCTTCAGCGTTTTTCCCTTCATCTTCGTGTGTGTGTGTGGTGCGTGTTTTTTTTATATATCTAACTTACAATTCAATTCCATGTTTTGGATATCTGAGGTTGAAATGGGTTGCTATGCTTATCAGGTGTTGGAGCTAGGCTGCGGAAACTCGCATCGCAGTTATGCGAGGAGTTGTACAGAGATGGTATTACTGATCTCACCTGCATTGATTTATCGCCAGTGGCGTGGACAAGATGAGCCAAAGATTGGCATCCAAGGGCAACAAGGGTTTGGTTTTTGACTCGTCGCTATTAAATTTGTTCCACATAGAATATCTCGTGTCAATCCTTGTTTTCATTCTGTTTTGAAGTAACGTGTGAATGTCTAACCGAATGGCTGTTCGCGTGAGACAAACATTTCGAGAAGATAAGTAAGATTTGATGGCTTAATATGAGTCGGACAATCACTCAAAGGACTAAAATCAAAAGTTGGACACTGAAAAAAGGACTTTTGTACGTGGAATGGTTGGAGTGGTTTTTATCCTTTTGGACTTCTCTTTCTTTGGATATAGGCAATGAACCAAAACTGTACATGTAGTTCTGAAGGAGTAACATAATTTGTGTGTTGATATTCAACCTATTATCGATTGTCAACAGAAATTAGAGTCTTGGAAGCTGATATGCTAGACCTTCCTTTTGGGGACGATGTTGTTACAGAGAAAGGAACCATGGTAGCACTAACATCATAAGCTTGTTTGTAAGAGTTCCAAGTTTAGGTTTATTTTTGCATATCCTTGACACTTGATCGGTGAACTATGTGTGCCATATGAGATTTGAAGGATGTGTTGTTCGTGGACAGTGGCGATCCATGGAATCCACGGGCTGAGACTGTTGACAGCGTTATGGCAATGCTTAAGCAAGTTCACAGGGTCTTGAAACCCAGTGGCATTTTCATCTCAATCACATTTGGTCAGGTAATTAGTCGACTTCTTTGATCTCTGGTTTCCAGTCTCGGATATGAGTATCTTGTTGAATTGCATCTTGTGCTTCGTAGCCACATTTTCGTCGACCTTTGTTTAACCATGCGGAATTTACTTGGTCTGTTGAGTGGAAAACATTTGGCGACGGATTTCACTACTTCTTCTACATCTTAAAAAAGGTCAGTTCTGCAAAATGCAAACTGAGCAAAAATCGTTTAATAGCCTCCATATTGCTTTGCACTTGACGTATGATCTCTGATGTCTCATTCTGGCAACAAATTTCAGGGAGAGAAGACCTTAAAGGATGAAGGAATGGCTGAGAAGATTGATGTGCCATCTAAATCTCTTTACCACGAAGAGCTGGATGATGAAGATTACATCTTTCGGACAAATATAGATGAAATGTGAAGGTTTGAGTGATTTAAAAATTTGCTAGGGTTATACGTTCGTGCGCAATTCTCAGTTTCTCACGGATGTTCTATGCCTTGTACCTGTAAAGACTAATGAATCTTCCTGCAATCCAAGAAATGTTCCTGATTTCTTTGTTTTGTTTTTCTAACCGTTCTAGATTAGTTTGATTGGTAATGCTGTGGTTTAAGTTCTGTATTTTGTTTCCAATTTTGGACTTGGTAAAATAATAGTAAGCAACGCTAGAGGGAGGGCTTGAACCTCACACCTTTTGGTTAACAGCCACACGCTCTAACCAACTGAGCTACTCCAGCTAGTGAATTCTTAAGCTTTTCTTAAGAACGTGCGGACTGTCGAATTTGAGAAAAAAATGGTGTTTTTTTCTCGAATTATGTGCTGCAATTTCGTAAATTTAAGACTGCTAAAAACTTAATGTAACTTCTGTTATAACACTCCATTAGTTTATTAGCTCCCTCCATATGAATTTGAAAACACACTTTATTATCTAGCTGAACATAGAGCACATACGAATTATATGTTAAACTATTAAAATAGCCATGATACTCATGTCTTCCAAAAATGATATACGAAACCTCGCTTGGAAATCTTGAGAGCTAACAGTGCCATTTCCTCCGTAGTTTTCAAACACGCAAAATGAGCTAGAACCTGCACATTTTCACAACATGAATAAAACAACATTTACAATCATCATCACACCAAATTCAACTGAGATTGAAAAAACAAAAAATGAAACGTAAATAACACAAATCAACCTTGCCGAGCAATTGAATCATGGACATCCGAGAAAATGGCACAACCACCTTCAGTTGCTTGATGCTCCAGGAACTAACGTCAACCATCCCAGTACCTGTATAATTTTTTGCTTTAAGATATCCTGGCGTAATTAACAGTAAATGAATTAGCGTGAGCGTAGTTTAATGATAATCTGAGAGGCGTCGCTGGAGAGATGGAGAATGGCTTGAGTCGGTGAGGAGTGAACGACTTCGATTACAGCATGCATGCAGCCGTCCGTCATAGCCATAGTTTATCGACGAACTACACGGCGTCGATACCGATGCCGCAGCTGTACACATTGGACACACCTCTAGAAGCCTCTTCTTCAACAAACTCCATCTAGTAGTTGAATTTCCAACTACCCAGAAGACTAAGTAGCACCATTTTCCATCAGTTTGAACATCTGTTTTTTACCAAATAATTTTTAAAAAATATATTACAAATGAGAGTTTTTTATTAGTGAAAAACTCAAAAGCAGTATCAAATTCGGAATTTTTGAATCGAAATTCCCAGCAGTCATATTGAAAGGTAGATTCAAGAATCAACATTTTTACACAAGTTTCAATAATGTACTGATCAACTCAACAGTGATGAAAAACGTAGGATTGAGATGAAAACTTGACAGTAACAAATAGCAACTTTAGCCACAAGCAAAGCCATCTACAAAGCAATTACAATACAAATTTTCACTTTCCCTTTTTGATGAGCAAAATTTCCATTTTCAATACACATTCAAACAGAGAAATGTCAAAATCACTCCTAAAAGGCCCTAATCTTGGCCCCGTAAGAGTCTAAAGTCCTACGATAAATCTTGATCGCAAAAGTTTTAGTTTATGATAATCGGAATGGAAGAAGAGTATCTGCTTTGGCAATGGTAAGTCCAAAAAGGAGGATGATCTGACAGACATTGCAGCTCAGACCAGTTTTGTCTCTGATCACCTGCCTCCATAATCACGACAACATCTTCATACATTTTCATCGCTCTATTAACCTGGTCCACCTTATTTGCATCAATAAGATGATCTCATAATTTAGATTAATCAAGATATCAAGAACTAATCGATCCAGTGCAATGTGACAATCAAATCAAAATATCCCTATTCATGAAACTAACCAATAAGAAAACACACACACAAATCCCCAGATATATACGAAACAAACCATTTAAATGAAGCTATTAGATTTCAATACAAGAATCTAAAAAAGAAGATTTGACAAAAAGTTACGAAGTTATTTTTACACGCATGTCCATTTTTAACCTGGAATCAGAAAAACCTTTAAAAATTGTGGTTAGTAATTCAGGAAAAACGACGAACACCTTGTGTCCTACTAGTTAAAACACAAAGCCGCTATGGTAAAGGCCAATTAACCACCGAAAAGCAACACAAGAAAACATTTAAATAAATTCCGGTCCACTAAAGAAACTTAATCAAGCATGGCATAGTCCATACCCTGGAGCATGTTGTATCCCTCTATAATGCTTTAATCTTAAAAAATATGCAAGCAGACACTTGTTGTGGATGATCAACGGCATGTTATAAGTTTCAAAACACTTTTCAATTTCCAATAACTACTAATTCTGACCAAGTTGCATAAATATTATGAGTGTACTCCATATCATGATAATCAATGAAACGTTGAGACCCAAACCTTGTCTTTGGTTTTTATAACATGTTTTGCCTTTTAGACGATGCATAATGTGATCAATTTAAGTTAATTTACAGTAGCAGTTCTTACTATTGCCCTCTCATATAGAGAAAACACCATAACATCAAGAACGCATAGTAAAGCTTAAAATACATTCATCTCAGACCCACTATCAGCTAGGAAATAAAAAGAAAGCCACAAAATCAAAGAAAACGGACAAACAATGATGAAAAAGACGTCTAATAAGTGGGCAAGACACCATCTCGTTGGAGTTTTTAGAGCAGGTTCCAGACATTGACACGATCATAGTTCCAATAAGTGGTATGTAGTTACCTTTAATATCACCTCCCCATCAATAACTCATACTTAAAGGGTCAGTGCGTTGGGGGTGAAATGTTGTTCTTCATGTTCGTAGGTGGAGGCTTGATTTCTGGAGTGGCAATTGTTGCTAAGTTCATCAATCCTTCCATCAGACAAGAGAGCATGCTGAACAAATGAATAATTTGACACTAAAATTACGTGCTAAAAAACTGAAACATACCTTCACAATCAATAAACTTCACAATCAATCAGGCTAACACCAAGCATTTGGAAAACTTTACTATTAAAAAGAACAGTAATTAACGTGACTGATTAAACAATCAATTACAAAATCTGATAATAAACAATGCCACTTCTCTAACCACACCACAGTTAGGGAACATAGCACAAAGCCAATGTAACTTCATACGCAATGAGCCGGACGATCGCGGTCGGGAAAGAAAACTCCAATATTACAAGAAACATGTGATTGCTAATTTAGAAATGTTCAGAAACTGCAACACTGCAACAGTACAAGAAAACCTTTGGTCTTGTAATCCTCTGTTGGATAGAATTTCTAAGGATGCCAATAGGTTGTTATCAACAGGAAGTTCAATTAAAAAAAATCCAAGAAATTACAATAAACTAAACTTTAAAATGACCAAACGGAAAATAAGCTACTTATTTGGCTATATTATTAGCATCATTACCATCTGGTTTCTTGTCTATCTCACTTCTTACTTTATTGATTAAAAAGCATAATACAAACCCTTAACAAGATGAGTATGTTCAACATCACCTGGAACACATAATAAGAAACCAAAAATAAGGATGGTGGAAAGAATGCTGAAAATACGATGGTATAAACAGATGACCACATAAGAATCAAAGGCCGCCTCTTCAAAGTCAGAAATAAACTAAAAATATTTATCTTCAAATGTGCGCACGAAAATTCTGTACATGCTAACAGAACAAGGGGAGACATAAAACTCATACAAACTGTACACTAACCTCCCAGGTACTTGTTCTTCTCAGTAGATAACTTATTTTCATCAGCAGAGCTGCAAAAAGAAATATGGCAATCAATGAACATATACTACTACATCCTTTTATTTTTCAAAACAAAGTTGCACTTTCATTTAGCAAAGATTGTGTGAAAACAATTAACTGTGGTTTACCATAGCTGCACAGCGCCAGGAAGATTCTGATCCTCTCTCATTTCTTTCACCCAGTTCTGCTTCCTCTGCCTTTTCCTCTTTGCACAGACACACACACACACACTTTCTCTGCAAGCTCTGATGTGTAAGTCTCATGAACCCTATTGAAGATGCGTCTATCTACTCTACACATTTGGCGTCCACTGGACGACCATTTTTTTGTAGAAGATAGTAACCTGCTCAAGTATGTATGCGAATATAGAGCTCCAATAAATAATAAAGATAAATAATAAAGGAAGACAGAAAGAAGCAAATGCATACTCATAAATGGTGTGTACTTACACTTTAGTGACAAAACTGCCTATCCGTATTCTTGACAACAACTTTAAAGTCATTAGTGAGAAGCTGGATCCTTTAACCTTTTGAACCTAACCCACGTCTTTCCATGGAAATACGGAGCTTCTCCTTGATTGGTTTTCTCCAACTTTAATAGGGGAAATATTTGGAGGCATGGGCAGGGGAGGGGGCAAAGCAGCCTGAGGTACCCCATTAGTTTCCTTCAGTGTCCCATTGGTTTCAGTCTCAATCATGTTTGCTCCATTCTGTTCTCCATTTGATCAATGCAAAGGCCCATTGGTTTCCTTATCAGGTGAATGCATTTCTGCAATGGCCAAAGTTAGATAAGGTAAGATAATAGGTAGAAGGAGATGGTAATCTCGCATTCAAACATTTCTATTCATTCCACAAATGCACATTTCAAGACTTAAATAACCTTTAGGCAATAGAACACCCCCAAAATGGGGCAGCCAAAGCAGATAAAGGAAACTTACAACTTTTACATGATTAGCACAGTAGACTATTACAATGGCAATATGGCATTTAAGATTACATTAATATTACATCAGGATTCCAAATTCAAACTACACAACTGGCATAAAATAGGCTCTGGACACAAAAGCAAACCAATAAATCCTTGAAATATAACTAAAACTAACATGCACGCTAAAAAATGAGGGTTTTCTCCCCCCCATCAAAATCTATCCCTAGCAATAATTTCAACATTTTCAGAAAGGAAAAATAAGGGATCATCATTAGCCTTTAAATACATAATTAGAGTTAATAAATAATTCATTCTCAGAGCAAACTACTTGTTCAACCCTCGAAAGAATCCGAAATTAAAAATAAAATTTACAGCAACTTTAAATTGCTTAAGACATCAATCAAGAGAATCTTTATTTGTTGTACTATAACATTGTGTAATTAAAACATATACCAAATCCTTACCTCGGGATTAGCTTCCAAGAAATCAATGAGCCTTGACCAGAAAACCTTCCTTAGGTCAAAATGCTTGCTTTCTGATTTCCTTTTTTGGCTATCTTGAAACGCTTGCGCATCCAAGGTGATGTGAAGATCGGGTTTCATGTAGTTGGTGAATTCATCATAAACAATATCTTCTTTATCTCTAATACCTCAGGCAAAATATACTTGATTTGAGGTAAATGACTTAAATTGTATGCGGTCCTGTATCGATTAGCCAACATGCAATACTAAAAATAAGAATCAAATGAATATAGTATGCACACATAAATTCAGCAAATGAACTGCAAAACACAAACAATAACAGCTTGCAAAGCATGAGAATCACATTGACATTCCTCCAATTCCAAAAAGCTCCAATCACTACAATTACAACAATCCAAAATCCACATCAGAAATAAAGTGGGGGAAAACAAACCTCAAGAACTCACATGAGTTTTAGCAAGGTCCAGCTGGAACAAATCCGGGTCCTGCTCGACCCAGCCCTTATTCAGCCCGGTGAGATTGTCAGATTACCGGAGACCAAAACCATTGCTTATGGACTCCGAGCTTGTGTGGATACGTTTCTAATCGTATTTTGATCTAGTTCTAATTCAGTAGTAGTCATTTCAGTAAGATGAAGCTGAAACCAAAAGATGGGAAAAATCTAATAAACTTCTCAAACAAATTATTAAACACCTTGTATGCTACCATGGAAACTGAAAAATGATTTTCAAAAACAAAGAATAACCACATACGCGTACAAAATTTTGAAAAGCATCAAATTGAATAGAAAATCAATAAAAGAAAATCATATGAACATCAAAAGGCTGTATAAATCCCGAGATCAGAGGCCAACATGTACCACTTGCGAGAAGAAACCAACAAATCACACAAAACCGGCTGGAGTTAGAAGAAGAACCCTGAGAAACTTGATCAACTATAAGGAGGAAATTAAGAACCTCAATTTTGTCGATTAGTGGTTTCCGTTAGTTCAAAAATCACCGGAGAATCCCTCTCCCCCTTGTATCGACGTTTTCTCTCAAAAAATTGTTAGGCAGTGAAAGTGAGAAAATTTTCGTAAATTGAGAAGATGAATCTTGTGGAATTCTCTAGAAAATTGAATAGTTTGCTATAAGGGATAGATGACACGTGGAATTGGAAAAGAATAAAAAATGCGACGACGATGAAACACTGACGAACCCCAAGTAAGACGTTTTTAAAAGGTAATGGATTTGTGGATTAATAAATACACATAAATGTACACTACTAAATTTATAAATGAGTATCATAACTTACACAGCCATCTCCGAAAATTTAAATCCATGTGTTAAGTATAAACATGATGCCTCTAAAAAAGTTAAGTGTAATAAAATGAAAAACAATTTGGGAAAAACCCGTCTTTCCATGGACATATGAAAAGATGGGTTAAATTTGAATTATAGAAAGATAAAAGGTTTTAGTTGCAATACTAAAAATTTAGGGCAAAATACAAAACTAACCCTATTAAATTCAGAAAGTGTCAATCTAACCCTGTAAAATTTGAAAGTGTGATTCTAACCCTAAGTTTTCAAGCAAATGTGCCTATATAACCTTTTTGCACTATTCAAGCATTGACTTGGCCTTTTTCAGCTATGACAAAACCTAAAAAGACTAAAATACTCCTAGTATTAAAACTAAAAATGTAATGACAAAAATACCGCTAGGTTCTTCTTCTTCATCTCCATAATCACCGTAGCTCTGCCACCTCTGCCACTTCCGCTGCTGCGCCAGTGGCGGTTAGAATCTAATTTTTTTCAAGAATCTTGAGTTTCGCTACCTCACCATTTCACCACCTCACCATGCCCGCCCAACCCAACCTCTACCTGCCCAGCTCATCCCAAACCCGCCACCACCCAGCACCACTACTGCCGTAGAATTTCCAAATCAAGCATCTCCTCTCTAAATCCTAGCACCACCATCACCATCTCCCAAACCCTTGTCGGGCAACCAGCATCGGCAAACCTAACAACTCATTCTCTTAAAACCCTCACCGGTGAACCAAACCCTCGCTGGCAACCAGCACCGGCAAACCTAACAACTCATTCTCTTAAAACCCGCACCAACAAACCAAACCCTCGTCCAGCACCGGCGAACCTAATAACTCATCCTCTTAAAACCCCCAACGGTGAACCATAACCTCGTCAGGGCTTCGCTTGAAACCCTAGTTCCAAAAAATCTGCCCAAATTCTGAACTTAACAACTCATTCTCTGCTTGTGGCCCGTCACTAAAGTCGACGTAGTTAGCGCTGTCGTAGGCTATCCATCTTCACCTCTCCATCAGGCCTCCATCTGCAGTACTTGTCTCTGGCTTGGTTGAGGAACTCCGACAAGTAGGCCTGGCCCCAGGCTGAGGTAAGCGAGTGACTTTCCTCAGGCCCCCAAATCTCTGATTAAAAAAGGCCCCCAATTAATTTAGGTATCCATTATCTATAAAATAAAAAAGTTACCCAAAATAAAATCCAGTACAGCACCCAAAAATATACACCAACGCAACCCTTCTTCCTTCCAATTAAATCAAACCAGAAACAGAGCTCAAAAAATAGAGCCAGGGCTCAACAGAGAAGAAAATCAGAGCGCGTCCAAGATTGAAGAATAAAGAGGGGTTTTCAATCAAAATTGAGGTTCAATTTTTTCCTTATAAATTCCATTTCTCCTTTATTGAAGAATTTCAAGTTGGTGTCATATTTTCAAATATTCTAATATTTTGTTTAGGGTTAAATTGTTGGTTCATTCTTTGAATGTTGCTAAATTTGGTGAATTTTTAGGCTTTATTTTTGAAATTCGTTCATTTTATTTAGGCTTTTATTAATGTGAAATGTTTGGTTTAGACTTATATTTTTTTAGGCTTATATTCGTTCTTTGAATTTGTTCATTTTGTTCTTAGCAAAAAGAAAAGGATGAGAGAACATGAGAATGTTGGGGTTTTTTCCTATTATTTGGGAATCACATTTTTATTCTAATCTAGGCTTTAAGTTGTACTCACTTTATATATCTTTTTGATGAAATAAATCTGATTTTTTTGCTAGTTGCTACATGGAACCTTTAATGCATAAAACAAAGTGTGCTTCCGGTGCTTCATAAATAAAGAAGATTAAAAGTCATAAAGAAAGAAGATTAAAAGTCATGAAAAATATGTGAAAGCACAAAAGGGTGTTGTTGAGAGATTATTTAAGAAAAAAACATGTGAAGAAGAGGACACGAGCAAAAATGATGAAGATGTAAGTGATGATCTAATTGAGGGGAATATTAATATTGTTGAGGAACAAGTTACGGAAAATGTTAATCGTGTTGAAGAAGATGAAATTGTAGAGGAAGTTCAAGTGATTGAACATGATGTCATTGGGGAAGAAAAGTTGAGGTGAATGTTAATCATCTCGAGGAACAAATTGTAACGGGTAGTGATGAGAAACAAGTGGAAGATGAAAGTATAAACATCTATGATTCCAAGAATTGGGGCATCGTTTCTCAAAAATTTAGAGATCATATGGTGGAGAAAGGACCACAAAGAGAAGATGTCAAGTTCAAGTTTCCAAAATGTGGTGTGAGACAATTGTTCTTAATACACCCGTATATTGAGTAATGGGGAGACTCAATAGAGGAGGTGGCTAGTTTATTCGATAAAAAAGGAGATTGTGTTTTTTTGTAGATTGTTCAAGGAAAGAGACAACCGTACTCCTTAAGCTAATGAAGGATTCAATGATTGGAAAATTGTAGGATGGTCACTCATGTTCACATGAAGTGCATGGCAAGTTGGATTGAATTGGAGAAAAGGTTCTGAACAAATACAACTATTGATCATGATGTACAAGAGAAAATAATCAAAGAGAAGAAGCGATGGAGTGAAGTAATAAGAAGAATATTGGCAGTTGTGAAAATACTTGCAAAATGTAACTTGGCATTCCGTGGAGGTAATGAGAAGATTGATGAAGAGAATAATGGGAACTTCTTAAGTTTCATTGAGATGATTTCCGAATTTGATCCGATGATGAGGGAGATCCTTCCCCGCGTCCGAGAGAAGGAAACGAAGAAGCATTATCTTAGTCACAAATTTCAAAATGAAGTGCTTATTTTGTTGGCCGGTGAAGTGAAGAGTGAGATTCTCAAGAAAATCAAGAAAGCAAAGTACTATTCAATCATTCTTGATTGTACTCCGGACCTAAGCCACCAAGAGTAAATGTCACTTGTGATACGGTGTGTCGATGCCTCACCAACTTCGTCTAAGGTGGATGAATTTTTTTTATTGAGTTTATGAAGGTAGATGATACATCGGGGAAGGTGATTTTTGAGACTCTTGCAAATACTTTGGCGAAACTTGGCCTTGATGTTAATGATATAAGAGGCCAAGGGTATGCCAATGGTTCAAATATGAAGGGGGGAAATAAAGGTGTGCAAAGAAGGTTGCTTGATATCAATCTTAGAGCCTTTTACACCCCTTGTGGTTGTCATTCTCTTAACCTTACTCTTTGTGATATGGCTCATTGTTAGGGGTGGACGTCGGTTCAATTTAATCGATTTTCAGTATATTCGGTTCGGGTTATTCTTTTTTTAATTTAAACCGTCACAGACGGGGTTTGGAGGGTGTCCTTCCCTTTTCATTAAGCTCATATGTAGCCAAATTTTGGCTATTGTTGCCCGAAGGCTTACATCAAGTTGCCCAAAGGCTTACATCGGTTGCCCGAAGGCTTACAATTTGTAAGATTACAGAGATAATTCTAAAGATATTTCTAGACTAAACCTTCTCTGTATCTATATGCCGGTAACAGCATTTCTAAAAACTAAACTAAAAATAAGAAACGGGATAAATAAAGATAATG
>JAULKK010000008.1:1913272-1923476 GCA_032355705.1 Rubia peregrina
CTGAAAAAATATAACCCACGGGTGAGACACAACAATTATTTGAGGAGTACGAAAAGAATTAAATAAATAAACGGAACATGAAGCACTGGAAAATGAGTGATCACCTTCATTCAGAATTGAAGAAAGCTTAAGGGACCACTCATACTTATCAATGTCTACCCTAAACTACTTGAAATTAAAAAAAAAAACCTATCAATGACTTTGTCAATTTCATCTGCAACAGGAAAGGTGTTCTGAGAACTAACCCCTGAAACTTGACTATTCTAGGTAAGACGAGGGTAGCAGGCAGTGTCAATGGCAAGGAATTAATCCATATAGCCTTTAGTAAAATAAATGAAGTCTTCTATAAGGTTATTCCCCTGATACTCTTCGAATAAAAGGTGAAAACGGTCTCCTCTTCCTTTTTCAGAGTCCCGATTGGGCCATAATAAATACATGCATCGGAAAGGGTAAGAAAATCATCTATCCCCACCACAAGGCACATCCTCATAAAGCTAAAAATTACTAGCATACAACTAGGATGAAGTTGACAGATACTAATGTCGTAGAATTCTAAAAGATGAAGAATCATGTCTGGGAAAAGGGAAAGGAAGGTTGTAGTCAATGTGGTGCTTATAAATGGTTTACCTATGATTTGTCCATTTTATGTGGTTATTTTGTGACTTTTTTTACTCACTTTGGTACGCTTTTGTTATTTATATCTTGTGTTTTACCTCAAAATTCTCTTAGGAGAGTCAAGAGAAACTTTTTCTCTCGTATGACTTTTCTGGTGAATTTTGTGTGATGGGGAAAAGACATCGAGATTTGAAGACTGAAGATAGTGAAGAACTTAAAGTTCATCTTTTGAAGACTTGAAGATTTAAAGAGAAGTGAAGTGAGGAGGACACCAGGAGACAAGAAGAAGAAAAATTTGAAGGTGTTATTTCTCGCCTCCACCGTGACTCACAAAGAATAGGTCACTAGTCGCAATGGACATGTGACCAGAATCTTTTGATCCTTTTTCTTGTACTATAAAAGACACACTTTATCCTCTCTCTTCACCAACTATTTCTTCCCAATTTCTGCAGCTCAAACCCCTAGTTTCTTCTCCTTTCCATGTTATTTTTATTTAGATTTTGTTTAGTACATCTTTGATTGTTAGTATGACTCTTAATAGCTAAAATCATAACTTAGGAGCAATTGATTGAAGATTCCAAACTCATGTAGTGAGATTCTTTGTTTTGCTCTTTCATGAACATTTATTGCTTAGCATTTATCGTGCCATTAATGTTAATGTTTACTTCATTTGTGCTATGGGTTGTTTGAGAACATTAAGTGTTTATATGATTAAATTCTATTAGGTTAGAGATGTGCACAGTTTCTTAGCTCTTTGACATGAAAATCCAAGAACGTGAAATTAGAATTTCTTGTTGTGTAATGTGATGTTAATCTTGCTAAATGAGTATGTTAATGTGGTTTTTTTATCATATTTGTCCTAATTTAGCAATAAAAGGTTGAATCTTGATTGTATATTATTCAAGGTAAAACTTAATAAATGCTTTGTTTGGTTAAATGGCTAGGCATTTAGTAGAATTCTTGTAGTTGTCATCGAATATATAGTTCTATATGTATGATGTCATTGATGAAATACATTTAGGCATTGTTTGTCTAAAGTTATCATCAATGAGAATTTCAAATTATCGTTGATTGCTTTTGCAAATTACTCTTAAGAAGAAATGAATGTTGATCTTCAAAATGGAAGTGATAACATTCCCCATAGGCATTAAATGTGAATGATTGAGTGATTGTGTCTATGATCTATAAGAGGTTTTGAAGTGGGAATCAATTGCCCTCAAGGATTTGTCATTCTTGATTTTCCCATCTTTTAGTAGATTGTTGCATGATTAGTCTGTTTCCTTTACTTTGCTAGTTGTCTTGTCTTTAAATCCATAACTTAGAGGGAAAAAACCAATTACCCCCCCCCCTCTCCCTCCTCTTTACTTGCTTTTATATATCTATGTATATCTATATCTCGGCTATTACCCACCTTATATGCATAAACCCCTTAGAAACATCCCTCTTTCTCATGGACGACCCCGATTTTCCACTATCTACTTAGTTGTATTTAGGAAGCTCTTTAGGGATATATATTATAACTTTAAGAGGTAGAGGGACGACTCCCAACCTACTACATAGAAGTTTCTAGCGAGTTTCACCCACGACCGGAAGAGCAAGCCGAACATCTTGGGGAAGCGAGTTCCCCTCTGGATGAACAACAGACACACTCGCTAGATCAACCACTTACTCTGGCATGATCACTGAAAAACCTATTGACTAGTTCTACACTACATTCGCTTTCTATGACACGTTTTAAAAGTTTTATTCTTCCTAGAGCATGGAGGATTTACATAGGTAAAAACACCACCCCCCAACAGAGCCACTGGCCTGTTGGGGCTGTCACAACTCCTTGGAAGAAGATGACATGGTAGTAGAGGATTTGCGCATTGTTAGAAAGAAAAATGTCAAGGAGAGAGATAACTTACTTAGCCAAAAAAATCTAAGGGAAGCCTAAAAAATAATTTGAGATGAGGAAGATTTTGCAGATGAAATGACGACTAAGGACTTGGCTGTGAAAAGTGAAATTGGTTTTTACAAAAGAGAAGTATTTATCTACATAAGAAACTATTCAAATCGAGGGTAATAATTACTTCCTCAAAATCCCACGATAATGGATACCGCTTACAAAAGTTTTCTCACTCAACCCAAGGCCGTGGAATGTGGAGGCTTAACCAATCCATAATGCGCTAAACACTTTATATGCTTGGCATTACTCGGGAAAGAGGGAAGACTGAAGGTTGTTTGGTTAATTCCTTTAAAATGATGATATTACCCGAGATTAGCTTACATGTGCCCCAAACTGTTTATGTAACTACAATGAGACTCGGATTGACTCCAATGAATTGGATGCAATGCCTCAACCAGTATTACATATATCTATTTGTTGAACATTTTTCCTTTCCTTGATAGTTGATACTGTGTTTCTTCCCTTATATATATTTTCCCCGAAATGTGGGATCATGGTCCGATTATTGTGGTTTTCACTTGGATCGTGGTTTCACTTTGTTCGTGGTGTGTCTAAATATTGAGTATTGTGGCCTCCTCAACAAGTAGTTATTCCCTCTATATTAGCGGCACACCCGATAGGATGTGATGTAAACGTGTGCGGAAGAGCAAACTTCCTTATCCAAACACCATAAGACTCCAACATGCTTGAAATATAATCTAGAACATATAGGGTTAGTTCGTGCAGCAAATGGCGTTCATACCCCGAAACTAAACTAATTTTCGCAGAACTAAATTGAAATTAACTGTTTTGAACTTAACTGAATTGTTTTGAACCCAACTGAAGTGCAGATAAATTCTGGAGAATAGAGCTTTATTTTAAAAGCAGGGAAGACCAGTATCTACTTTTCCCCAAAATTAGTTTATTCTTTTAAACCAAAGCAGCTTTTTAGGATTTTTACAAAACATTAAAAAGGTGTTTTGCTTAAAAACAAAACACTTATAAGCCCGGCTAGACACACTTTAAATTGGGATAAATGGAGTAGTAAAACACACGTATTGCGTGAAAATATGGAGAAAAATAAACCTGTGAGTTTTTTCGATCTAGGTTTTTGAACCATGAGATTCTTATGACCCACAATCATTAATTTCTCAATTATGCCCTACACCCTTCAAAAAATAGTATTTGCGCCTAAATCCCTCCTTTTTATGCCCTATCTTTTTATAAAATTTATTTGAAATCCCAACCCTGTAAAATAGTTATAAGAACTTTATTTTTAAGTTTAGTTTCACCATGAGTTAGTTTTACACAAAACTTTATCCTAACTACTCCCTCCAGCCTTTTTATATTGTCACACTTTTCTTTTTGAGATGTTTTTTATGGGAAAGACGCACATAGACTGTCTCACCATAGTTTATGACGAGACAATGAATTAAGTAAAGTTTTAAAAATTATAGAAGGTATCTCATGTCATTTCTCATCTTTAAATAATACATACACTCTCTGCCTCACTACAAGAATGAGTGAAACCGTCTCACTCAAGTCATTGTATTTTTTTATTGGCACCTACCTCTTTTGGCAAATCCTAGATTATTTTCATTCACTCAATTTAATTTTTATTCTCTTTAGTCAACTTTCACCACTCATTTCACTCTTCAAAAACTTTGTAATTTCTTGCGTGGTACCAATATTTGAAGACTGGAGGGAATAAAAGTATGCTGAATCTAGCGTTTCTTTCAAAGAAGAGGCAGATCCAATTGAGGGCCCAATTGGACCTAACAAATGTTTTCCTCAGCCCACATATTTGTAGCCAACGAAATGTTTGATTAGGTTAATGATACCTGGATCTTGACGTGTGGACTTATAAACAATTTATTGTATTTTAATTTATAAACTGCATTCTTTAAATCAAATGATAAATTCTAAATTTGAATAAAATGTTTTTAACTTAAATTTTATACTTTTTACATAATATTTTGAATTTTTTACATTAAAATACACCTCATTACATGTTTTAATTTATAAAATATTATATTTAAGTTATAAAAATAAAGTTTTTAAGTTAAAAGTAAAATAGCATATCCATACATTTATGAATACACCACATCTCTCGAGACTTACCCATCTTACAAGAATGTATTATTTTCCCATCGAGTGAGACTAGTCAAATCCAGATCTAATACTCCCTCTGTTTTGTTATTTATGACGCACTTACTATAAATAGATATTTTCTTTTATTTGGTACCCTTTCCATTTTTGGTAAGATTTCTTCAATTTCATCCACTCATTCTACTTTTTTACATTCTACATTCAATTTTATCTATCCATTTTCTTCTCCTAAATAAAAACACCTACATTTAGTGTGTCATTGTTAAAGAAATGAAGAGAGGACAAGAAGCATCAAACTGAGCCAGCCGAAAACAGTTTCCTTCTTTTGTTTTCCTAACCTCGTCACTATTTTCCTTCATTTTTACATTGTTGCTCTTTTCTATTCAAGACTCAACTCATTTTTTCTAACATTGTCGCTTTTTTCTATTTAAGACTTAACAGTGATATATCTTTTGATAAAGATTTTTACATTTCCAATTCTTTTGGCCATTTCCAAACACCCTTATACTTCATTTGTTTATCTACTTGTGGAATATTTTGAGTCAATTTTTTTTAGACGCGTTTAATCATCGATAATTTTAGTTATATATCATAATGATATATAAATATTTGATATATAAAAATGTTACAAAGGATTTAATTATATCTAACATGATAATATTATTACGTTTTGAAATTTAAGATCAAATATGGTTTGAAAAAATTGATTAAAAAGCATGCCCCAAATAGTTAAGTGGAAGTAGTATCACTTTCAACTTAGTTTTAGTTTAACCACGTGTATTACTATTAGTTCAAAATTATTATTTTTAATTACTCAATTTTAGTTTGGTTTAGTTAAATTCATTCCGGTTCTATTTACATAATTTTGATGAAGCCTAGTTTAGTTGAGTTAAATTTAGCTCTGAAAAAGACATGACCTAACTATCTACTAATCCTTTTTAAGAAAAAAAACTGATAAATCTTTTCCTTGCTCCCTACCTTTCTTTCCATTCAAAAGTTAAGCAGAGGTAGGCAAGATAATCCTTGCATCAACATGTTGGGCTGTCCCTTTAGACAATCGCTTTCTCACACCAAAACCAAACACTGCTAACAACTTAATCAGAACTCCACCTCCTTAAACAAGCAAACTACTGAGACAACGAAACTAAACCGCCACCTTCTTTAGAAATGAGTCCATATAAACTCACTTATTAGTATTAATTAAACAACCACTAGATAACCACCACTTTTCCCACAAACTTCTCTCAGACACAAAAAAGAAAAGAAAAACCATACGTCAAGAAGTGGAGTATTAGAGCATCTCCAATGCAGACATCGGAGGAAGCCATGGCCACGATCCCGTAAACCCTCCCCACACCGAAGATGAAACCTGGGATTTGGATCCTATCACATGTTTCAGAAGCAACAACATCATCATAAGAAATATGTCTAGACACTATGTACCTGGTTCCATGGGGACTGGAGCCAGCTTCGTTTTAAGGTTGGGCCAGGTTGTCTTCTCCTCTGCTTCCCTTCTCTTCATGTCATTGGGAGTCAACTTCTACAGCTACACCGCCTTCTGGTATGTCCTTCAATTCTGAACACGATCACGAGATATGATCTGTAATACATCTAATCTAGCGTATTAGGATAAAGGCTTTGTTGTTGCGATTTTCAAATGCAGTTTCCTGATCACAGTAATGGGACTGGTGATTCCATGGAGCCTCACTCTTGCTCTGCTGGATGGATACTCCATCTTAGCGAACTGTAAAGTTCGACAGCTGGGAATACTGCTGATTATTGTTATCGGTGATTGGGTATGAATACTGTCAGTACTTCAATAATCTATGCCTTTCTGTTTCTGAGTGGTTCTTCGAGAAATTAATGATGTTACCTTAACAGGCTCTATCGATCCTCACACTAGCTGCAGCAAGCTCGACGGCTGCCATCGTGGATCTCTTGTTTCGAACAGACGAGTCTTTCTGCCCTCCCAAGTACTGCAGCAGATACATGCTTTCCGCCATGTTAGCCTTCTTGTCTTTCTGCTTCTCCATGGGATCGTCACTTTTCAATCTTTGGCTGCTTCCCTCCTTGTAACTGAGTCAAACATATCTACCCATTGTCCGAGGGAGGTGAAATTTGCGACATTTCTTTCCTGAGCCTTTCAGCCATCTCATCATTTCCTAGTTTGACATACCCATCAATAAAAGTGCGGTATATTTCTTCATCCGGTTCATAGCCTCTACCAATCATCTCCGCCTGAAGCCTCAGAGCATCTCCAATGGTTCCCTCCAGGCATAGGCCTTTGATCAGAAACTCGAAACTCTTCTCTCCAGGAAAGATACCGTGTTTCTTCATTGCCTGTCTGAACATGTATAAGGCCTCGGAAACCTTGCCATTGTCACATAGTACTTTCACCACTGCATCAACTGTTGTACTCTCGGCCGAAACCCTCTCCTGGACATATCCTCGTACAACAGGATAACTGAATCAACACCCCCCAGCTTACAATATCCATTTACAAGATGCTCAAAGGTCACAGAAGTACTCTCGACCCCACTTAAAGACATCTGTCTGAAAATCTCCTCTGCTTTCTCAACTTCTCTAATGGCACAAAACCCGCCAATCATAGTATTATACGCCACAGTATCGTGAAGAAAACCTTCATCCTTCATTGCATCCCACACTCTCTCAGCATCCACCATCTTCCCATTCCCACAATACGCTTCCATTAGCACGCTATAGCTATACACATTTGGCACACATTTCATCCTCGCCATTTCATTCCACACTGATTCAACTTTTTCCACCAGACCAATCCTAAGAAAAGAAACCATGATAATATTGAACGTGTTCGAGTTGGGACTCGGAAATTTCACCCCTTCACCATTTCCTGCCTGATTTTCGACATCAAAGCCAAATAATTCCCTGTAAAAATCATATCCAGCAAAAGACCCCTGACTCTTTGTAACCAACTCGATCAAAGCATTAACAGTGCTGATATCAGGGTACACATTCCTGGACCTCAACATTCTGACAATTCCAACAGCCTGATCAGTCCTCTTGGATTCAACACAAGCTTTGATCAGCAAATCAAACACGAAAGGCGCCGAGTCACAGGTCCTGTAAGTTCTGATCAGAATCTCAAAAATTGGAGGTGGGGTCCCCGAATCAGGCCCCGGGAACTCCCGAATGGCGGTGTGGATAAACTCCTGAGCTTTTGCTTTCTGGCGGGCGCGAGCGAGAATGTGAATAATAGTGGCGTAGGATGAAATGGAATGAATACACAGAGAGTGCCGGACGGTGAATTTGAAGAAATGGAGGGAAAGATGGGAATTGTTGCGGATTTGGAGGGAAATCTGGGAAAATTGAGATGGGGTCAAGCCTTTGTAAGTGGAAGTTAAAAGTGATCGGAGATAAGACCACCGAGATTTCGATCGCTGGTGCCTCAGGATTCCGACAGCCGTCGAGACGATTTCCTCATCGCCGGAGGGCGCCGGAGAAGCGGTTGAGAATCTGAGACGGCGGGAGAAAGCGGCGCTGCTGAACGGCACGTCTTTCAGGACTTTCATCAAACAGTTTGTGAGCTAGGGCGTTTGTAAAAGTAGACACTAGACAGGGATCGAGATACTGTAATAATATGGGTGCTTTTAAAATGGCGAGTGGCGGGTTATTTAAGAACAATTTAGTTTTCTGGTAGTTGGGCCTGGAAACTGGATCATTTTCTGATGTATATAGAAAGTTGTTTACCAACACCCACAGGTGTACCGCAGTGGTTGGGAGTTGGTTCATCTGCTCCAATGATCAGTGGTTCGAAACTCGGCAGCGGCAGTATGGGGATTTCCTGAGTTTTATGGGCTGTGACAAGGGTCTCTTGTGCGCACCGAGTATAGCCGAGCAACGATCCTGACGCTGGGCTACCGTGAATTTACCTTCTCCACCAAGACCTGTGGTGTCGGGCAGGTGGGGGCGCTGCGGGCGAGCGTCATCGCCTTTTGCTCCAATAGAAAGTTGTTTACCAAAGCATTTATTGTTTGAGAGAAGCCTTTTTTTCATTTTAAAATTTGATTAATAGTATTATGGGAAAATCTCTTCTTAGATCAAGTAACGGTTATGCAGTCATGAAAAAACTCATTTCAATAACTTTTATGCTCAAAATTATTATTATTTATATATTACAATATTTTTTAAAAGTTTTTCAAAACTGTAGAAACCTTGTTGTAATATAATAAAAACATCAAATCACCTCATTAATTACAACATTATAAAAGAAGAGTGTTGTTATATCACGACATATATTTTACTTACTTACGGCCTCATACGCATGTACGTGTATAATACAAATTTTAATTTTAAAAAAACAAAATTAAAAATCAAACCCTTCTTCCCCCTTCCTTCACCACTCATCGGCCGCCACCACCTCACCGCCGCCAGAAGAAGAAAAATGACCACCGCGAAAATGACCACCGCAAAGTTTTTAAATCAAGGGAAATCAGGTGGGAGGAGCGAGAACGGTGGAGGAGAACGGTGGCGAGAACGGTGGAGCGAGATCCGGGAGGTGAGAACAGGTGAATAGAGCGGGTCGACGAGAGCCGGGCCGGGCTGGTGAAATGAGAGCGGGAAATGAGAACAGGAGGTGGGCGATGAAACGAGAACCGGGAGGCGGGGAACAGAGAGGAGAGAGGGACCGAGAACGGAAAGAGAATGGGAGAGGAGAGCGGGGAATGAAGAACGGGAGAAGAGAGCGGGGAATGGAGAGCGGACATTGGGAACGGGAATGAGAACCGACGAGGGAGAGCGGAGGACTACGAGGGAGAGCGGATGACTACGAGGGAGGGCGGAGGGCGGAGGAAGGAGATCTGGAGATGGGACTGGGACTGGGCGGAGAACGGAGGAACATGGGAGAACAGAGGATTGGTGGAGAACAGAGAAACGAGAAGGAGATGGGACTGGGCGGCGGCGAACGGAAGAACGACGATGGGACTGGGCGGCGGTGAGGTGGTGGACTGAGCGGGGGACTGGGCGGATTTCTAGCTTATTTCCAGCTCCGACGATCAGCTCCACCGTCGGTAAGTCAACCGGTAAATTGACCTTCCGGTTTGAAACAAAATTATTTTTATTTTTATTTTATTTAATTTAAGCTTTTAATTCAATTCAAAAATACACATTATATTAAATACATGGCATAATACAGTAAAATATAGGGCGTAATATAGCAATCCACTAAATAGGCATAGTCTAACGGTTAATCGATATAAAATAAGATTTTGTGATTTATACTTAGAGATATGTATGGAGTAAAATTTCAATTAACAAAATTAACATCACATGGGCTTCTTTAATCTCTGTCAAATTAATTTGATATTACACACCACCACTATAGTTATGATTTAGGGTAATATACAAATATAACCCTATATAATGGAGAAAGTGCAGATATAACCCTTAGTTAATTTTTATTGTAAATATAACCCTAACTACTGAATAAAAGTGCAAATATTACCATGTGATACCATTTACGGCGTGGACTTACATTTTCCGACAGTTGACCTACATGTAAAGACCACATTACCC
>JAULKK010000008.1:1942507-1959588 GCA_032355705.1 Rubia peregrina
ATTTAATTGTATGGATTTATTTGTAAAATTTACAAAATTTGTGGGTATTTAATGTAATTTTCTGAAAAAAGTAGTGGGGCAAAACCCAATTTTTTTAAAAAACTTAGGCTTAAATATTTTTTTTAAAAAAAGTGGGTGGCAATTGCCACCCACTCTAGCATACTAGCTCCGCCTATGGCTACGGTTGTGTTGTAATCCCTTGATATAATCGCTAATAATTTTACGCATTCCTCTCCGTCTCTCTCTCTATGACTTGATCGGTTTTGGGGTTTTTCTGTTTCATGATCGGCATCATTAGTTGAAAAATCAGAGATAGAAGATGGAGACAGTGGTTGGTTTGAGGAGGAAGACATTGGATGGTTGTGATAAGAAAGTGTGAGGAATGAAATTCGATGTGTGAATGAGAAGTGAATGCATCTAGTTCTTTTATTGACTACGAAAATATGAGGAAGTGTTGTGTTTGGTGTGATGTGGTCCACCCACGTGAAATGGCAGGACTTGGCACTAACTCTTGTCGGCTAAATAATTTGAAATTCAATGGTCCACCCACATGAAGTGACGTGACTTGGCACTAACTCTTGTCGGCTGAATAATCTGAAAGTTGATGGCCCACCCACTTCAAGCCGCGGGACTTGACACTAACTATTGTTGCCTGAATAATTTGAACGTCGAAGGCTTACCCATGTGAAGCGCGAGACTTGGCACTTACTCTTGTCGGTGAATAATTTGAAAGTTGAGGGCCCACCCACGTGAAGCGACGGGACTTGACTATGGTGAAAACACTCATCCATTTCGGACGAATATACTAGAGCTACTATGTAGAACATAAATGAAAACTGAACATAACAAACTATAACTTTCATTCATAGCAAGGGGAACGCAATAATATTACTTACTACATCAAAATAAAAACAAACAACTTACATCAAACTTCACCAGAATTACATAATTAGGTTGATAATTAAAAATCAATGAAAAGATGAACTAGGAAGACACAAACATTACATAATGAAGAACTGAAACGAGAATGAGAAGTGAAACAAACCGCGTGATGCTAAAATTTAGTTGTCGTATAATTCAACCATCAATTTATCTCGAATGATTACTTGTTGAGAATCGGCATTCAGACCAAGTATCAGAAGAGTGTTTAGAATCATAGTCTTCTCTCACGCTCTTTTCTCTCTCGTTGAACACTCTCGAGTTGAATCTCGTGTTCTTTTTTTCACAAGCTGAAGACATTCGTGTTCCATCTTCGCAAGCTGAAGGCGCTTGTGTTCCATCTACTCACGTTCAACTACAATATACTCATCAAGTGAGTGACACACATCATTGTTTACCTTTTTCCCCTTGTTTTTTTTGCAGCTTTGACACCCATGAGACTCGACATAGGTGTGAGAGGGTCTTCACTCCCATGTGAGCTTTTGTTAGTTGATATTGAATGCGCACCTCTCTCATTCAACCTCAACCTCTTGGCACTACCCTCACTACTTCGGTCATTAAGATGATTCTGATAAGCTGCCCATGCATATGATTTTCTTGGGACATGCTGGTATCTAAACTTTGGAACCTCACCCAAAATGTGGTATACATGTTCCATTCTAAACTGGCGGTTTCGATCTTGTTTGAAAATAGTCATGGCGTTCTTTCGTATATCTTCATTCCTCTTCCCGCTGCCGCATCTTCTTGTGGCAATGCTCATTGCCGCAATATACTGACCAACTTCTCTAGAAATTCTTTGCCAACGATCCTTGCAAAGACACGCTGTTATATCTTTTCATGTATGTTCATGAATTGAATGTTTAATTTTACCCCAAAAAATTCCAGTGGTTTGATTAGTACCTGTCTTCGGATCCATGGAATGTTCAATCCACGCTTTCACTAGTACTTGGTCATCTTCTTTAGACCACGATTGTGAAATTTTCTTTGTTCTTTTGGAGCCATTGGCTGCACCCTCATCGTTCTCAACTTCATCCTTTTCGTTTGTAACCTCAACTACGTTTGGTCTTGAATTGTGACCACCGCCTTCTCCACCATATTAGCCACCGCCTAGTCTACCATATTAACCACTACCTTGCCAATTAAATTGAACACCACTGTGAGCATGATTGGAATCTTGGCCAAATTTGAGATTGGTTCGAGATTTCCTAACCCTTGGGTAGAAAATTGTGACGAAAACCTATTTTGGTTGTGTTGTGTATGAGATTCGGGAGAAGGTTGAGAATAGTAGTTGGGGAATAGCCTGTAAATGGGATATGGATTTGGAGGGGATGAAAAATACGGAGGTGCAACATTAAAATTTGAATTTGCTTGTTGGGAAGGATATCTTGAATTCAATGCATTTGAGTTTGTCGGTTGATTATTGAAATTTGAATTAGGTGAATTCATTTTCAACAATTCGAATCAACCCAACAAATCACATTTTTCCCCTTAAGAATGAAGGGGAGGAAAATAGAACTTGGAAGAGATGTGAGAAATGTATCAATGTTGGTCTCTATTTATAGAGAAATATTTTAAGGATGTTTGGTGTCATTTTTAAATTTTAGTTTTTTTGAAGATAATTATATTTTTTTTCATTTAA
The DNA here is from genome assembly GCA_032355705.1 of Rubia peregrina. Classification (NCBI taxonomy): domain Eukaryota; kingdom Viridiplantae; phylum Streptophyta; class Magnoliopsida; order Gentianales; family Rubiaceae; genus Rubia; species Rubia peregrina. Next base: position 1,945,086 of record JAULKK010000008.1, read on the forward strand.
ATTCATTGGAATAAAAATACAAATTAGAAAGATATATGAAAAAATACTATTGAACCAAAATTTATAATTTATCTTATTAAAAAATTTCACTCATCGAATGTGATTCACCTCATGTGATAAAGTTGGAGAGTTTTGAAGAGTGCAAATATACACTCATTCTCCTCGAGTTTCCCTAATTTCTTTCACCCTCACTCACCAAAACCCTCATTGTAGCCTTCCACTCACCAAACTTTCCTCTCGCACTCCCTAAAACTTTCCATTGGGTATGCTCTAATCATACAAGATTCCATCAACTCACGACACAACACAACACAACACAACACAACACTACATCCCAAATTTATGATATATTAGAGTCAGAATAACATCATATCACTATGTTTCAACAACAAAATTTCTTTTAAAATGCAAATTTTGACAATGAATAAATGAATTGCCTTATATCATAAATAAAAAATTTACAAGTAGACAACAATAATGGAAGTTGAGCGGTGAATGTGACGATGCACAATACGGAAATTCATAAATAGGGAGGAACATAAAATCAATACTCCCTCCATTTATTTAACATTGACACATTTACTTTTTGCACAATGATTTATGAATGTAGAATTAGTGGTTGAGAATTCATTGAAATGGTAAAAAACAAAATGAGTGGATGAAAACAATCTAGAGTTTGCCAAAAAATTGAAATGTGCTAACATTAAAAAACATCCCAAAAAGAAAAATGTGCCAGAGTACTAATTTGACTTGAAATTCTCAACCACCCGTATAAATGAGGAGTTTGAAAAAGTAAGTAAATGAATAAAAATAAATGTGTCGCCATACTCATCTCCACCATCTGTTACAGAGGCTCATAACTATGCACAAAATGCCAACCCAAAGTCTTTCCTACAACACCTAACCAACACCAGTTGCAGTAATAAGTACACCCTTCCAGCTCCACAGTTTCCTCATAAATTCCCCCATCTTCCACTTCACCCACAGAACAAAAAAAATTACATTTTCAGTATACAATACTATTGCTGTTATTGTTTCTCTGAAGGTTTCATCGTCAGAATGTCGGAATATTTAGTGAAGGTTGAAGAAGGCCGGCCGGGAGCCGACGGGAAGCCATCGGCCGGGCCGGTTTACCGGTGCCATCATGCTAAGAATGGGTTCTTGGAGGTCCCTCAAGGATTGGAATCTCCATGGGACTTCTTCAGGTTGGGTTTCTCTTTTCTAAATTTATTTTGAATCCGAATTACATGAAGCGTCTCTTAGGGTTCAGGCGTTAGATTCGATCATTTTGTAGAAAAAAATGTCAACTTTCAAGTTTAGAATGAATACTCCTAAATGTGTGTCGTGCCGTGTCCGGCATGACGCGACTAGAACACAAGCACGTGAGATAATTAAAGAGTTTACAGGTAAGATAGGTGAGAAGGGGAAGCCTACAGGTTTTAGAAAAGATTGAGTTTCTAAAGGTTGATTTTCTAAGATGGATATCTTAGAGATTAGGTAATTTAACGACATTGGTTTGTTGTGCGCACCAAAATTTCGTTAAAATAGAAATGGAACTGAAAGGGGAACAGTTGAATTATGAAGGAAACCATGGACAGAGGCACCCAAGGGAATTTTTTAACAAAAAAGAGGCAAAAGAGATACTCTCTCTGTTCCAGAGAAAATGTACATTTGCTTTTGGATCGATTTTTAATGCAAGCTGATGTAAAAGTGTTGATGAGAAATAAAGAAATGATATTTTGATAATGGAAGAGTTGACCTGATAATATAGTAAAAGTATAAGCTAATTTATTGCCACTTTAAGTAAGAATTGAAGTGTGGTAAGGACGGAGAAAGTACATTATATTGGCCCATGCAGGTCTCGAACCTGCGACCTTCGCGTTATTAGCACGACGCTCTAACCAACTGAGCTAATGGGCCTTGTTGAAAGCCTGGAGCAATAACTCAATTTGCTTATTGAATTTTTCATTTTTTGTTCAGTCATTCCGTGAAGGAGAATGGCAGCAGTCGGATGCTTGGCCGCCGGCAGATCACAGACGGCAAGGTAATTCTATCTCGCCGGAAATATCGATTTCTCGCAATAACAAAATTCATCATAATATTAATAGAATTGAAGTTTCCAATCGTGTTTGTGTAGGCTGGGGCATACGTGTGGCTGACTTATGATGAAGTGTGCAGCACCGCTCTTCGGCTCGGCTCCGCCCTCCTCCGCCGCGGTGTCAATCCTGTAATTTTCTCCCCGATCTCGATTAATCATTTACACGATCAGTTTATAGTAACATTACTCTGTTTTGTGTGCTTCGTAGGGAGACACCTGTGGTATATATGGCTCTAACTGTCCCGAGTGGATTATGGCCATGGAGGTACTTAATTTCATCTTACTGCATTTTAGGTGTTTTTTATGGATTGATTTAATTTTTTTCATTGAAATTGTCTCAGGCTTGTAATAGTCAATCTGTCACTTACGTGCCACTGTATGATACCTTGGGTATGTTTTCGGTAAATTATAGTTTGTTGTGATCATTCGAGTGATTTAGTTAGTAGTCATATGAGAAAGAAAGCCGAGTTGTTCCTGTTACCAGGTGAAAATGCAGTGGAGTTCATCATCAACCATGCCGAAGTTCGTGTAGCTTTCGTTCAGGAAAGCAAGATACCTAATGTGAGTAGTTTGTGCGTGCGTGTTTTGAAATGCATCTCAAATCAACTTCATTAGCTGCAATTTTGTAATCGATTCCGTTTTCTATGTGTATTTTGGCATTGCCTAATAATCGTAATCTTTCTGCAGATTTTGAAATGCCTTCCAAGAGTCAGTGCAAATTTAAAGAGTATGTTATATAGCATATCTTACAATGCTTACTTGTAAGGATACCGATGTTATGCTAAACTTTCCCCCTCCACTGTGAAGCCATTGTCAGCTTTGGAAAGATTTCCAGCGTGCAAAAGAAGGAAGCTGAGGAGCTTAACGTGGCTTGCTTTTCTTGGGAGGAGTTTGCTCTCTTGGTAATTAAAGGCTAGCAAGCATTGATCCTGTAAGTAAATACCGATAAGGTTTAGATTATGAACTCAATGTTTTATTTGTTTTGATAGGGTGAATTGGAGCATGAGCTGCCACCAAAACAAAAGTTACAGAGGTGCACCATAATGTATACAAGTGGGACTACTGGAGAACCAAAAGGAGTTGTCCTGAGTAATGAAGCGATCATGGCTGAAGTTTTATCAATCGATTTACTACTCAAGGATACTGGCGGAGTCGTACGTTATGTTCTATTCCTTTTGATTTTAAAACTAAGCCTTGGTATTGCAAGATTGTTCATTCTGTTAGCAATGTTCATCTTTATGCTATAATTGCGTTAGATTGACAGACGGACTCTTTTTTTTGAAATAGTGCAAATATTTTCTGAGTTTTGCATTACCTGTTCTGTCATTGGATTCTTCACTGGGCTGAAAACTACATGTAAAAGTTTGGTGTCTTTTTAAAGTCACTTAGACAGTAATCTGATTGTAGCAATCACGCTTTGTTGCAGGCCACAGGAGAGGATTCATTCTTCTCATATCTTCCATTAGCACATGTATACGATCAGATTCTAGAGACTTATTGCATTTACAGGGGTGCCTCAATCGGGTACTGGCAAGGGGTAAGATAAACTTCGGTTTCCTGCCTCAAATATAATGTGTTGGTTTTTACATAGTAGTCAATTACTGCGATAGGACGTTTCCAAGAGTTACATTTCATGTTCACAGGATATCAGATACTTGATTGAGGATCTTCTGCAGCTGAAGCCCACTTTCTTTTGTGGAGTTCCTAGAATTTATGACAAAATGTACACAGGTAAAATCGAAATTTAGATACTGTGAGCTATTGATTTCTGACTATCTTAATCTGGTTCTCTACTGCTTCAATTAGGTATAATGGAAAAGGTTTCAGCTGGAGGTGCAATCAAGAAAGCTTTATTTGACTTTGCTTACAACTAGTATGGGTGATACTGTCTTTGAATCAGTTTAAATATTATCTAGGTGATCTGAGCCTTTGTTCTAACCGGACGTGTGTTACATGCAGCAAATTGGGGAATTTGCATAAAGGTTATAAACAAAATGAAGCCGCTCCTCTACTGGACAAGTTGGTCTTTGATAAGGTTAGTTCCGTGAACCTGTCATACTTGAACATTTCTCTCTTTCATTTTTTTAGGGCAATATCATAATGTATTTCATCGGTAGATCAAACAAGGTTTTGGTGGAAGAGTTCGTGCTATGTTTACTGGAGCCGCACCTCTGCCTAGGCATGTGGAGGATTTTCTCAGAGTTGTTTGCCGCTGTGGAGTGTCACAAGGATATGGTATTATAGCATGAAACTCAGAGATGATCAGATTCCTGCCATTATAGATTCTGTATGTCCGTTTACTTAACAAGAGTTATGTTGCTCACTTCAGGCCTCACTGAAACCGCTGGAGGTTGTTTCACATCCCTAAACGACGTGTACTCTATGGTGGGAACGGTTGGGGTTCCTTTCCCAACCATTGAGGCAAGGCTTGAATCAGTACCCGAGCTGGGATACGATGCACTTGCTGATACGCCACGTGGTGAAATTTGCGTAAGGGGAAAAACATTGTTTTCCGGGTATCACAAGCGACAAGATCTCACTGATGAAGTAATAGTGGATGGATGGTTTCATACTGGTAAGACTTACAGGCTTACAGCATTCAATTTCAGTATACCTCTTACTTATTGCGACTCAGTACTCAAATTCTGTGAATGGTTGCAGGGGATATCGGTGAACTTCAGCCCGACAGTTCAATGAAGATAATAGATAGAAAAAAGAACATTTTTAAACTGTCTCAAGGAGAATATGTTGCTGTGGAGAGCCTCGAAATCACATATTCTCGCTGTCCTCTCGTGGTATCTGTAAGTTGCTCGATAACAGAGTCAAACTAAAGAGAGATGTGAAGCTCTAGAAATTTTCTAACTCTGAATTGGTCTCCAGATTTGGGTCTATGGGAACAGCTTTGAGTCCTTTCTCGTGGCAGTGGTAGTGCCGGAAAAAACAGCCCTCGAAGATTGGGCCGCTCAAAATAATCAGGACGGAGACTTCAAATCCCTCTGCAACAACGTAAAGGCAAGGAAGTTTGTTCTCGAAGAACTCAACAACACAGCGAAGAAAAACCAGGTTCGCACCATGAACTTAGACCCCCCGATTTCTTGCAATTTTCCGGCGTATAATAACTGGTTTCTTGCTCGTGCAGCTTCGCGGCTTCGAGTTGCTGAAAGCAGTACATTTGGATCCTGCCCCTTTTGACATTGAGAGAGATCTCATCACTCCGACACTCAAAATCAAACGGCCGCAACTGCTGAAGTACTACAAGGTAGAGGTTTAGTTCAGTGTCTCGAATCAGAATCAGAATCTACCCAGTTGATGCATTTTGTTCATTTCACTGACTTGTTATTTCTGCTGTAGGATTGCATTGATCGACTGTACAAGGAAGCTAAGGAAGCTCAAGCCGCCAAGTAAACTGGGATTGATACAAAAAGCCTATTCTATTGATTTAAAATCTGGTTTCATATCAATAAGCATAGCATTTCAGGAACCATTCTCATATATCTCTATATGAACTTGCTGTGTAAATATCAAAGCGTTTCATTTGATCTACTTTTCTTGTACAAAAACATCTACGACAACAAACAGAATCTGAAAACACACACACACAAAGGTGAAAGATTGCCCTCACAGGATATACAGAATCAGAGCCCAAACAGGGTACACCAGCAGCAAGATGATCCCAACTGAGCCCGTGGCTTTTCGTGAATGAATTTCTCAACCCGCCAGATGCCCGGACGTGTTCTTGCAGCAAATAGCAACCAATCGCCAAACAAATCGCAACCCCGATCAAATTCCCTCTGATGGTGTCAGCGAAAAACTCTGGCGCCACTATTGTTACAAGGATCACCGCCCCCGGCAACTCGAGCCAATCTGCGATATACCCAAACGTACGACTAATCATTCATCCATCTATTGCCATTGCATTCGGTTGAGGCGCATACGCTTAAACTTGCAAAATTTGAAACAGTGGAAGAATTTGCACAGAACTAACTAATAACACCAAATGTACCTGGAAAACGTTCTCTGGAGAAGAGGCGCAATGTAACAGCAATTATAGCAACCCATTTCCCAACCTCTCCCCTGCAATATAAATCCATCAATTAGAAATTGTTACTGCCTCATACTCCCTCCATCTCACATCAGTTCGGATCCTCTACGCCACTCTTACTTTATCAGTGATGTGTCATTAATATACTGACCTCATTTTGAATTCTACTTTTACCTTTTCACCTAGTTCGATAAGACTACAAGGCAATTCAATTTTATCTTTCACCTTCCCATTTTGTTCCCATATTTATCCGGTAGAAGAATTTTTGTATACATAATTTTTAAAATTTATGATTTCACCTCACTAGATTTGTGGTTTGACATTCATTGGTGCAAAAATGTGTCCAAAAGTACTCGCAAAACGAAAGGCGTTCAATAATCCAGAGCCACCACAAACATCACAAAAAACAATCTACTGCATAAAACTGATCTCCTACATATAAATATAACCCCTTGGTTACAAACAGAAAAGTCAAATAATTGCAAGAAACAAGATGAGAAAGGGGAAAAAAGGCTGCATCAAAAAAATTGTGGCACTTGCACTATGCGTGGCGACAGGAGATGGAAAATCCATAAATTACGGGGCCATTAACAAAGGCGACAGGCCTTATTGCAGTCCAACGCACCCGGAAAGCTGCAAACCTACGCCGAGAAACCAATACACTCGAGGATGCGAGTATGGAACCAAGTGCCGGAGAAACCCGCCGGTGACAAACGAAGCCGGCGAAAAATGATTTTCCGGCCCCGTTATCATGCAATTTTTGTTTAAATTGTTTTGCATGTCAATAGGGAAGGAGTTATGGTAATTGACTTGCTTCCTGCTTTGCTTCTGTATTATAGTGTGGCGCTTGCTCGTGTAAATCAGGGATCTGGTTAATAAATTATTGTTCGTAAACAAATCGAACTCACGAACCACTTGGTCAACTCTCAATTAATACTAAATTTGATCGAGCTCGAATAGAATTTGAGTCAGGTATTCGAGCACGAGTTCGAGTTCGGGTCAAATTGTCAAACTTATGAATCAATATAATATATATTTAATATTTTTTTGCTAAATTTAGTATATTATAATATACTCTCTATCCCGTTAAAAATGATGAAATTGATTTTATTTCGCTATTTTAAATGAGCAGATGTGGCAAAGCATAAAGTAAGGCATTTTGGAAAAATAATGGTGTCAATATGAAAATTGTTGAAGTTAACTAGTAGATTGTGATAATTTAACAATACATTTTGCCATCATGGGTAATTTTTAAATTGTGCTATTTTTCTAAGACAGAAGTTAAAAAGGAATAGTGTCATTTTTGTTGGAATGAAAGGGGTTAAAAAATAGAAATAATTTATCAAAATACATGAAAAGTGCAAAAATGACCCTGTTAAATTTTGAAAGTGCAGATATAACCATGCAAAATTTGAATGTGTAAAACTAACCTTAAGTTTTTGAAAAATAGTGCAATTATACCCAAATTGCACTATTACATCATTGATCGAATGAATTCTGGCGTTGACCATTTATGAAAAGACAAAAATACCCCTATTCTTAAAACAAAATTTTAATGACAAAAATACCCATAAGATTCTTCTTCATCATCTTCAAATACCACCAACAATCCGCCGCCGCTAACCCCACCTAGACCCGCGCCACCACCCAGCTCCCCCGTCGCGCCACCAGCTCCAGCTCCATCACCACTAACCCTGCCCAGACCCCGCCCAGCTTCGCCACGGAACCACCAGCTCCGCCGCTACTAACCTCGCACCACCACCTCTGCACCAATCCCTCAACCCAGATCAACCACCAATCCCCTCCACCCAGACCCGTCATGCCACCATCGCTGCCTCCACACCCGCCTCCTCCTCCATGCCTTAAACCTGTCATTAACCCGCCTCTAGCCCCAACCATTAGCTTGCCTCCTCTCAATTCCCTTAACTCGTCGCCTCCTCCACACTAGCCCCGCCACTAACCCGCCCAGAAACCCTAGCCCCGCCACTAACCCGCCCAGAAACCCAAGCCCTGCCCATTTGCCCCGCAAAACCCGCCGCCGCTCGAGAAAGCCATTAACCCCCCGATGTTAGCCCCGCAACCCCCCTCTGAAACACACTCCAAACATGCTGCCCTAATTCTCTGAACACCCCCAGACACCACCCTTTACCCTAAACGCCACTGTCGTTGACCCATTCTAGGGGAAGAAAGGGGAGGAAGAAAGGAAAAGGAAAAATAATATTTTATATTTTTTAATAGAGGGGTAAAATGATAATTTTGATAATTTATGGCCAATTTGACTGTGATATTTTTGGTAAAGGAAGTATAAAGTTATTTTTGCACATTCAAATTTTACAAGGTCATTTCTGCACTTTCGATCAAAAGGGTTTAAAATACACTTTGCTCAAATATATTTATTCATGATCCGAATTCGAAATCGAGACAAGATTTTAAAGACTCAATTAAGGTCGAAGCTCAAAAACGAGCCAAGAACGAATCAGGGGGCTCCTTTTTAGCCCCATTTTCAACATTCAAGTTTAGTCCAGTTAAAGGATATGGAACTAGGAATTAAGAGTTTAAAAAGTCAGGAAAAAACAGAGTAAATTGAAGATTACATACCTAAACAGATTGAAGAGAATACGAGGGAGGCTCAAGTAGATATAAGGGATGAGCAAGGACGTGAGGATATTAGTCTTCCAGTTGGTTCGGTCCAAAATCAACAAGTAACTGCAAAATAACCCACAAAAAATCCTCAGAATCAACCTTAAATTCCCCCAATTGCGACAGATCTAAGGAAACCTAAGTAAGAAAATCCCACACAGCAGCGCAGAAGGCGAGCCATTTGAGGAAGGAAGTCCCGAATCCGAAGCCGCCGCCGAGAATGATAGCGTGATTCGCAAGCTTCACGGCGGCATTCCCCAAATCTCTGATGTCGGAATTGATCAGCTCCATCGCCGCCGCTTGATCGGACTTCATCGCCAGATATCCAAAATTTCCCATTTTAGTAAGGTACAACTCTTTCTGAACGCCAGGTAAAAGTAGGGACTCTTTAGGATTCTCAGAAAAGTGGAAAGGATCAACGCCGAGGATTTGTTTATTCTAGTAATTTTGTTTGATTGGAGTTGAGTTCTGAAACGTTGCCACGTGAATTATGTGTTGATTTTGGGTTTGCTGATACGTATGATCGTGGATTGGTTTGTGGACGTCAGCCAAACCACCACAGCTGTGCATGATTAGTTTGCTGATTCTAGAGGTTTTTCAAACTTTTCTAGTATTAATTAAAGATGTTGTCAATGCCACCTTTTCTTTGGATCATTATCGGCAAAGCTTCTTTCTTCGGGAAAATACCATTCTGGCACGTACTCGGTCCATTCGGTCAATCCATATCCAAAAGGGACCCTTTAAAATTTATAGCAAAATACATTTGTAATTCTAACTTTACAGAGAAAGTATCAATATAATCATTTAATTTCAGAAAATGTTAATTTAATTATAACTAGTTGTATGTATCAATTCAATCCTAACTTTCAAAAAATTTGTATCAATATAGCCAAACTTTCTAATTCCGGCATTGATAAAATAAATTCAGGCATGACCAGACACTGAAATGATAAAAATAACTTTTATAACAACCTATTTTTCTTCTTCAAAACCTAACGCCGCCATACTCCACCGCTACCGCTGCCGTCGTCGTACTCCACCATCATATCCCACAATCTTCTTCCTCATGCCGTAACCAGATCCCCAACTGTTACCCTCATCACGCCACCCGTTACCCCAGCTCCACTTCCACGGTCGTTACCCTGCCAACACCCGACCCTTTACCCCGTGACCACCTCTGCCCGTTACCACACCACCACCCCCGTTACCCCACCCATACACCCATGTTACCTTGCCAAATAGAATTGTAAATCACCTCCACACCCCTGTTACCCTGCCTAATAGAATTGTAGATAAATTAGAATCAGTTTAAGAAAGAAATACTCTTTCTAATTGATTTTGTATATCTCCTTTTCCATATATGATTCTGCCTTGTATACCCTTTGTATGCACTATATATATGAATACACACAACCACAATTATTTGTGGGTTTTACATTCTATCATGACACCTTGCAGTGATCTTTTCACGCCTCTCCACGAGATCGGTTTCTGTTTAGTCAAGAACGAGTGAGTTCTTTTGTGTGTTACTCATTCCAACATCGATGCTGAAATACGCTTCTCTGCGAGCAGCTCAAAATGAGATTAGAGTGCTGAGGAGCAACATAAGTGATGAGAGATAAGGTAGTGGAAAAGGCAAAAGGCATGCAAATGAACATATAACATTTCACTTTATATATTCATGTGCAAATAATTTACTGTTCAGAAATATTCATACCAAGCGGATGCACTTTTGTTCCATCCTTTTGCCATCTTGAAAATGAAATGAAAAGTTTAGAAGACCATCTTGGAGCAACAAAAAGCCTTTTTTGACCAAAAGGTGTCTTGTTTGGTTTTCGCATGTTTATTCCAAAACATTTCTATGACTGAAGTTTTCTTGTCAATTTAGCTTGGTATTCTTTGCCCGAGTTTGAAATATGGGTATATCCATTTGAATGCCAGATTACTCCCCACTGATATTGAGTGTTAGGACATGTGCATGGGGTTACTTTGTGATTTCTTATTGGAAAGAAACCACCGGGGGCGCACCGGCTGGCCCGATGACGGAAGGCTATACTGTTCATTCCAGCCCCGCTCAGCCCCCGCCAGGATTCCGCCCTAGTTCCGCCACTGAAAGAAACCACAAATAAATCGGTCAATTGTTGCAAAGAATAGCAACCGGTCCAATTGCTCTTCACCCCCACGTGCAGGGGCCTTCCATGTGCAGCCTTTGTTTTCTCCTTCCCTTGCAGGAGCCGTGTCACTCCATGATTGAGACATGTGGCCCTGCAAGGTTCCTTTCGTTTTTATTTTAAAAAATTTCATTCTTAAAATTTGTATCTTTTGTTTTAATCCTTGCGTCCTTTGTTTTTAATTTTTTTGGTGTTAATTTGCAATCTTTTTTTAAAAGTAATAATTGTAGTTTGTTTTGGATTGGAATTCATCTCGTACACTTGACACGTCGCGGTGATGTAGGCAGGGGGCATGGGGGGAACAGAGGAGATGAGGCGTTGCAGTCGGTCAAAGTAGGAGGCGGTGGACAAAGGCAGGAAATATTCACCGGATAATGGGAGTGACTACAGTAATCGGTAGAAGAAGCTGAGGTTCGGAAAGAAGGGAAGCAGGAGAAATAGATGAGGAGGAGGCAAGGTTGAAGGGGAAGGAGACCTGTCACCATACCTAAACGGGAAGGAAACGAGACATTCACGCTTTTAGTATAGTATAGATTATAGATATAGATTAGGTAAACTATATTAGGTATATAATTTGAGAAAATTTCTATATATTCATTTAAGTTATTAACTTATTTTATTAATTTATAATGTATGTTTATTTAAATTTAGCTATTCAATTAAATATAAATAGTTTTAGTTAGGTAAAAATTGGTTTATTAGTGTCATTTGTTCACTAATTTATTTTTATATTGTTTAATTCATTAAACAGCATGTTATAATTTTTTGTTTAATTGAGTGTTCGAAAATTTTGTTTGTCTAAATAGTTCAGCCACCCTACAAATATGGTCTCAGTTCCGCCACTGAATGAAATTAGGGTTAAGGGCGTCAAAGTCATGTCACAAATTTTCCCCGAAGGGATAAAATAGTAATTTCATGAAATTTTGGCTAAATTGATCAGAACACTTTCAATAACTATCTATGGTTATATTGACATTTTTAAACGCTGGAAGGTTATATTGGCACTTACGCGAAGGATGTAGGATTATAAAGGCACTTTTCTCTATTATTATTCATTTTACCCTTGTTCTTATAATGAAACGATCTTGCGAGAAACAGTTATATTAGAAATACCCCCAACTAACTAAAAATAAAACCAAACAAAAACAAATAATTTATATTATAGTGTTTGCTGGAATAGTAGAAACTTTTTAAATTTATGGTAAAATTATAATTACTTTTATTTCGAAAATTATTTTATAATAAGCATTGAAACACAAGAACAAGTATGCAATTTCATAAAATAAAATACATCCTCTGCCAACCTCTGCGCCTTCAATGGTATTGCAACATATTTTGATAATTCACGTTCGTGCAAATGATACTTTTGATTCACGGCCACCAACGATTATAGCAGGTAGTGACTGAGAATACACACTCCTCCTGGTTTCTTAACATTGTCCTCCTTTCCATTTTGGGTTTGTTTTTTTTATATTGGCTCATTTCCATATTTGGCAAATCCTAGATTGTTTCATCCACTCAATTTACTTTTTGTATTTTCAATGCAATCCTTACCATTCATTTCAGTCTTTATTAAAAAGAGTGTTCAAAAGTAGGAACCAATCTTAGAAAATCAGAGGGAGTATATCTATTGTAATTATTTTTATTATTATAAATGGTGGTGGATTTCGGCCAACCTAAACGACATTTAGATCCTTATAACTTGATCGATCGAACTTGGAACGGTGCTCACGAGGTCTCACCTCCTAATTCCATCATTACACTCATCAGGGGCCCGTTTGGTTCTTGTAAGGAAAGGAAAAGGAATCAGAAAAAGGAAAGGATGAGAAAGGAAAGAAATAATTCTAATTTTTAAAATTTGTTGGGTTCGGTTATAGAAAAGGAACATAATTCTCTCTCATTCTCTTTGTTACTGTTTGGTTCAGACAAGAGAAACAAATATTAATTTCTAATAATATAGTTAGAATTTAAAAATCAAATATTGATTACTCCCTCCGTTTATCTATTTGTGGCACACTTACCTTATTGTGATGTTATTTTTTTTAAATGACACACTTTTCATTTTTTTTTGCAAGATTCCTTCAATCTCATCCACTCATTCTACATTTTACTATTGACATTCAATTTCATTCTCTCATTTTCTTCACATAAAGTCAAGAGTCTAAATCTAGTGTGTCACTCTTAGTGAAACGGAGAGAGTATTCAATATAAAGAACCATATTAAGCCTAAATTTTATTACCACCATCAGAAACATCAGAAGCAAGTAAAGATTTCACATAATGCATTTTCATTTGAGTAGGACAAAAGTAAGATATTCAATTTGTTTGGTTGAAATTTATGATATAATAATATTTATGATAATTATTATATTAAAAATAGTATAATTATTGTTCATAATAATAAAAAAATTAAATCACATTAGTTATATAGGAAAATAATACATTCATATTAAAATATTGTAACTATTATTTATAGTATAAATTATGAACAATATTATTTTAAAATAATAATAATAATAATAATTTAATTAATATCTAATTAATATCTAATCCATATAAATCTTAGAAAGTAAAATTATAATATTATTTTTAACCTATGATATTATTTTTTTATCTTAAATTTATTTAAGCTAAGTACAACATTACTACTTAATTTATTACTATTTATATTATATAATTTATTACTTAATTTATTACTATTTATGTAAAATTATGTATATTCATTTTAAATAATATAATTATTATTCACCTTAAAAAAAATTACCAAAGAAAAAGTTCATATTAAAATTATATTTTTTTATTTAAATTTGACCCATACACAAATCAAAAATAAAATAAAATATTTTTATTGAAATAATAATAATTATAATATTATAATTTTTATTTTGATAATAAATATAAAGTATAATCTTGTCTAGGATTTGAGATAACGAGTTCACTGTCGCATAAAAATGTATGATGACGTGAAGGTTTTATGAAGAAGGAAATGAGGGAATCCCAGACCTAGGTAAGACCAGGGAATCATGTTACATCCAATTGGGTAATGGTAAAACTCAGGGAAAGAAAATGATAAGAATATGACCGATACGAAGATCACCAGCTTCAACCTGCTCTCTGACGTAGCGAAAATCCAGTCTGTTGTGTTTTGAGCGATGAACACGAAAGCCCCTCAATAGCTGTTGAATCCAGAGAAACTTGACAAGGGTATATGCAAGTGCCCGATATTCCACCTCCGTACACAATCGGGCTGCAACCCTCAGTTTCCGAGATACCCAACTGATCAGGTTATTACTCTGATCGATCTTGAAGCTCGATCTCCCCCCATGATGAACCATATAGCCAAGAGAAACCATGAACCAGAATAGAAGAGCTTGCCCCACCCATAAGTAAATATTTTATAGTAGTCTCATTAGACCATACATCTTTCTTGGTATATCTAGATAATAGGTAGAAGTAATTTCTATCAAACTCTCATAATTAGAAAGAAACGGGAGTAGGGAAATTGCAGCCATCCATGCGCCAAGTGACAAGTTCCGACATGAGGAGATAAGA
>JAULKK010000008.1:1998471-2008484 GCA_032355705.1 Rubia peregrina
CCTGGACCCAGCACCAGTTCGCGCCCGGGTCGGGTTACGGCGTGGTGGATAACGGATTGATCGGGTCGCTTGTTCGGGAAGAAGGCCACGTGTACTCTCTAGCGACCGCCGGTGACTTGTTGTACACGGGATCCGACGGGAAGAATATCCGGGTTTGGAAGAATTTGAAGGATTTTTCCGGGTTCAAGTCGAATAGCGGGTTGGTGAAAGCTATTGTTGTTCTCGGCGACAAGATTTTCACGGGGCACCAGGACGGTAAAATCCGGGTCTGGAAGGTTTCCGGTTTCAAACGAACAGGGTACAAACGGGTCGGGAGTTTACCGACAACGAAAGACTATCTGAAAAGCTCGATTAATCCGAGGAACTACGTGGAGGTAAGGCGCCACCGTAATGTCCCATGGATCAAGCATTACGACGCCGTTTCTTGCATGGCGGTAGACACAGCCGGCGGTCTGTTATACTCCGGCTCCTGGGATAAAACGCTGAAGGTGTGGAGGATTTCGGATTCGAAGTGCGTGGAGTCAATCGCCGCCCACAGCGACGCCGTGAACGCCGTCGTGGTGGGGTTCGGCGGGATGGTGTTCACCGGCTCCGCCGACGGCACTGTGAAGGCGTGGCGGAAGGAGCTTGTGGGGAAGCGCACAGAGCACATGCTGGTGGAGATGCTTCTGGAGCAGGAGAGCGCGGTGACGTCACTGGCGTTGCACGGCGGCGCCGGCGGAGTTGTCTACGCCGGGTCGTCGGACGGGCTGGTGAACTTCTGGGAGCTGGAGGAGCACTTCGTCACGCACGGCGGCTTGCTCCGCGGCCACAAGCTGGCGGTTCTCTGCCTCGCTGCTGCCGGGAACCTGGTGTTCAGTGGGTCCGCGGACAAGAGCATCTGCGTGTGGCGGAGGGAGATGGGTGGGGTCCACACGTGCGTTTCTGTTTTGACCGGCCACAGTGGGCCCGTGAAATGCCTTGTGGTGGAGGAGGACGGCGAGTACGAGGCGGAGTCAACGATGGAGGGCGGCGTTGGTGGTGATACGAGGTGGAATCTTTACAGCGGGAGTTTGGATAAGTCGGTAATGGTGTGGAGAGTTAATGATCATCTTCACGCGCCGGCGGGGAACAAGTGAACGCGCCACCAGTTTTGCGAGTAATTAAGAGTTGGGCCTATAATTAAGCGCGGCCGACCTGATTTTAATTGTAGGTTGTTGTGAAGGTAAATAGTACCGTTAAAGAGCTAATTAAGGTGTTCGCCCTTGTACCGTGAATATACAGGATTTCTTAATTTTCTTTGTTTCTTTGTTGATTACACACGATCGTAGTACTTGTTAGCTGTTTTCATGTATAGTTTTTTTTTTCATTTTTAAAGTTGTAGTTGTGATTGGAAAATGATATTGGAAAATGATCTCTCACAAATCTCTTACCAAAATGCCAAATTTGCATGCATGCATGCTCTTTATCTTCTTTTTTTTTCTATCTTAATTCTTAGGGCTGATTATGTAAAACATATTTTTAAAAAGTCATATACTGATCCCTTCTTCCCTACCAAAGAAGTCGATAAGCATTTGGCACGCTCATTTGGGCATTGGGACCAGGAGGGAAAAAGTTGGAATCTTGTGGGGGGTAAGAAGGGAAATTTTAAAAAATAATCATTCCTCTTCTTCATCCTAATCATCTTCACGCGTCTCTTCTCCACCGTATAATCAAGTTCTAAACCACTGCACCAGCACCACTGAACAACCACCAACCACCATCGTCATTGAACAATCAGCCACCATTAATGTAACCGTTAGCACACGACTATCACCGCAATTTAATCTTTTCTCAATTTCGAAAGTCGACGGCTATGGCAACTGAAAGGATAATTGGAGTTGCCACGGATTTCTCTGCAAGCAGCAAGAAAACTCTCAAATAGGTTGTGGACAACGTTGTATGCATATGAGATCATCTGATTCTCATCTGCATACGCTCCGCCTGCAACTAAGAATACGAGAATGATGTCGCAGCATCGCCGCACATGTAGGATTTCCAGGAGAGGGGGAATGAGAGAGCAACGAGAAGTGTGGGAGGAATATATAGGCTGAGAAGGCTAATTTGGTGATTGTGTGAGGGACGAAGGGGCTGATTTTGTGGTGGCATATGAAGAACGGTGGTGGCATGTGAGGAACGTAAAAGCAGAGTGGGGCGGGTGATTAATTAGATTGGAAGCTAGATTTAACAAAGTGGAGTTTGGTTACTGGGCTTATGAATAAAATAATTGGCCCAAATCAAATAATTTATGTTTGAAATTTAAAGGTTTGATACGTTATTATAAAAGTATAGTAACTGTAAAATTGATGTTTTAAAGTACTTTTTTTTGTCAAAAGGAGAAAGAATGAAAATATGACTCCTTCGTTGGGACGGACGAATATGTAAAGTAGGAATCTTTGGTCGGATGGAGGGAGTAGGCGTAATAGTTTACTATTTCAAGTCATTTTGAGTTAATTTGGTAATTTCGTATTTTTATAGATTAGGTTTTGTTAAATTCATATACTATGAAAATTTCATATTTTTTAGTTTGAATTAAACGTGTATATATATGGGTTGATTCATGTTGTGTAACTTAAAATTATTAACAGGGTTTGAATTTAAAATTTTCGCACAATGATGGAGCGGGAGCCATGACTGTTCGGGCAGTTCTTACGGCCTCCGAGAGAGCCGTATGAAGGTTTAAACTTTTTTGTAATTACATGGATAATTAACCCAATTACTTGTGTGATTTTGATGATAAACTCTATACATGTAATTAGCCTAATTCTCTGCATTTCATTTTAGTCCAATTCATTAAAAACTCGTACTTTTAGAGCAACACAATGGTCACTCCTCAATCGCATTTTTCTTAATAAGGAGCGCTTCTTATTTAATGAGCACTATTGTGGAGTTTTAAGAATCACTCCTTAATAAGGAGTTTGTACATCTTTGTTTATGAAAGACCAATTAATCAATGGTTGACACTTATTTTGTAGTTCTTATTAGTTATAATTTAAAATGGAAAAGAAGTTCTTCAGAAGTGCTTATTTTAATGAGATTCATTGTTGATAGTTGGTTCTTTAACTATTTTTTTATCAAAATTCATGACGTGCCACATACGAAATGCTCCTTAAGTGTATTACCGTTGCAGATGCTCTTACTGTAGTTCATTTCTATCTGATTCAATTCGATTCAATATAAAATAACTCCAAATAACATAGCCTGAATTCCATATCCTTTTAAATCAATCTTCCCCCATAATTCTTCTCTCTCGCCAATTCTTCCGAATTTCTCACCTTTCTCCCACATTTCCTTCCTCAATTTTTAAGCTAGGTCCTAAAAATCTAGCAACCATCATTTTTAATTATTATTTTTTAACGAGAATGACTGGAACGTTTTAGAATAGCTTATGCCGAGACAAAAGATTAAATAAATGTTTAAAATGTATTAAAAGTACTTTATATAATATTTTAATTCTTAACCATTGTATTTAAATCTCAATCTCTTTATAAAATTTGATGAGACCATCTCATTCAAATATTCTCCCTCCGTACCATAGTAAATGACACCTTTTTTGGTCAACTTTCTCAGAGCATGTTTGACCATCAATAACTTTAATTACGAATATTAATGTTACATTAAAATTTGATATTTAGAAACTACGTAAACATAGGAGTCTAACAATATATCGCATGATGATATTAGAGTCTATATACTAATTGAAATTTATGATTAAATATGGTCTGAGAAAGTTAACAAAAAATATCATTTATTCTGGGACGGAGGGTATTTTTTTCCTTTTCCAATTAGCGGACTAGAAATTAGAGCAATTCTCAGCCCAATAGTATTTTTGAAGGGGAAAAAAAAGGAAAGCCCAGTAGCTGATTATGTACTTACAAGTTACAACATTCTGGCCCTCTATTTTCATAATTGGCCCGGTGTTAAGAGGATGGTGTTTGAAGAAAATTAGGATTGTGCAATCCATTCTAAGGATTAGACCTAGTTCAGTAAAATTACAGTAAATTGACTTATTTTGAAATAATTGGAGATTAATTTTTATTTGGTAAAGTCTAGGGAAATACCGTCTTTTCATAGGCATATGCAAAGACGAGATTGAATTAGAATTATGAAAAGGTAAAAATTTACTATGCAACGTACAATAGTTATAAGTTTATGACCCGATTAATGCAATCCAAATTTTTTATAATGATTTCTTCTAATTTGCATTTTAAAGTTTGATCTTTCCATAAGTTATGGAAAGAACATTTTTCAAGAGACTGACTCTTTCTATTTTTTCTAAAAATATATATTATGTTTATAATATTCTTGCTACTTCATTATTAATATCATGTGAAAAGTGCAAAAATAACCATATAAGATTGAGAAAGTGCAAGAATAACCATGCAAAATCTGAAAGTACAGTAGTAACCTATATTTAGTCAAAATGTGGAGTTTTACCCATTTGGTCGATTTTTGGCATTGACCGATGTAATTCCGGCATTGACTAATTATGAAAAGACATAAATACCCTAACTTTAAAATAGAAAACCTAAAGATTGTTTTACCCTCATTTCTTCTTCTTCAGCTTCTCCTGCTCCAAGACCCGCCCGCCTACCGCCGGACCAGATCCAGCTCCTCCTGAAAGCCTAGATTCGCCTAGATCCACCACCTCCATGCCCTAAAGCCATCACCCATAACCACCTCCGTCCTAAAAACCGCCGCCCTCCGCCGCCGCCTAAAACCCTACCAAGCCCCCTGCCGCACCACCACAACCCCTAACCCTCGACCCTGCATTAAATTGGTGGCGAGTCCCTAACCCCCTCTCGTCCCTCGTCTCGCAATGGAACGATATCGCTAATCTAGACCCCTAACCTTAACTCTGTCTCCGGCCACTCGATATCGCCGCTAACCCTCAACCCTAACCCTAACTCCGTCTCCATCCAAGCGTCGCCACCCAACACTCCTCCACCTAACAGCCGCCACCCATTACTCCTCCACCTAACCGTAGCCACCCGTCGCTCCTCCTCTCCTGTCGCCACCCATCGCTCCTCCTGTCCCGTCGTCACCATTGTTCCTCCTCTCCTTTCCCAACTCTTCGCTCCTCTCCCGTCGCCACTCTCCTCTTGCACTTTCTCAATCTAGTCGCCATCATCGCCCCGCCATCCCTTCGCACCGCCATGTCGCACCATTACTGAGCCACAACATGATGAAATCTGACTAAATTGGTATCATAATTGGAATCAGATGAAATTGGATAGTGCCCGGTCTCACCTCACCCCCTGGCGGGCCGGATGAAATCGGAATCGGATTAGGGAGTCGCATAAGATTTTAGCTCAAAATTCGAGTGGCCCAGAGGTGAAAATCGGAGAAGGGAGTCACGGGTGAGAGAGGTGAGGCTGAGTGAAGAAGAAAAGAGGAAGGGTTATTCTTGACTTTTCATGTTATTTTATTTTTTGAATTTTTTAACTTGAGGGTATTATGGTTATTTCACTAATTTTCGGCCAAATTGGGTGTAGGCAATTTGGTCAATAATTTTCAGGGTTATTTTTGCATTTTCAGATTTTACAAGGTCATTTATGCACTTTTGCCCAAAACATAGGGTTAAAAATGTACTTCACTCTAGTATCATTCATTATTGACTAATGATTTATTTTTCAATCACTTTTGACCACTCAACTTTTAAAAAGATGAGTTGTAGTCATTTTGTTTGGTTAATCTGCTACTTTTTTAAAATTTATTTAAAGTAGGGGTTATTTTAATGGATCCCCTAACCATATTAAACATATCCAAAAAGGGGTTTACAAGATAGGACAAGAATAACTTAACCCTTCTATTTGAATCTAAAGAGAGATGGTTCAACGGCATGATTTATGGAGTATAAAAGTTATGTTTCCATATCCAAAATCATATATCCCTGTGTTAGACTTGTTATGACCAGATACCTTTTAGCTCTCATAATGTTGGTTAAACTTATCTTGATGAAAACCTCATTGTTTGTTACTTTGAACATTCTTGGCTTTTCTGAAATGGGGAAATAGGTTATCCCTCCTTAACAAAAAAATTGCATCCTATCAGACTCTCTGATTTGTGACCATGTCATCAAGTTGTTCTTCACTGCAACACTTTTTTGCTAAATGATCTGCTATCTGATTTCCTTCTCTGAATATGTGATTGAACTGAAAAACTCCATTGCATGTTATTTGTGAATTTCTTCTGATCAACTTAAGTAGCTCCTAGGGTGGTTTAGCCCTCTGTCTTAGAATGGTGATTACTTGCAAGCAATCAGCCTCAATAATGGCGATGTGGTTGTGATTCATGGCCCATGACATCCCTGCAAAAATCGATAATTGCTCAACATGAAGGATAGACACTACCTCACCACCATAAATCTGAGAAGATGCATATATCATGTTTCCTTCAGAATTTCTAACTACAAAACCAGGACCCGTTCTTTGATTATTTTTTTTAATAGAAAAATCTGTGTTAATCTTCATCCCAGGATTATTCCACCTTATCAATGAAATACATGATATTTTGATAGATGGTAACAAGCCGTTATGGATAAAAAAAATATCTTTCTCTTTTGTAACTACGAATTTATGAACAGAGTATATAAGAAATATCTGATCAGTTGCATATTTCCAACCTTGTCTATATTAACGTCCGAGCCTTCAAAAATGAAATTATTTATGGCCTTCCATAATTCCCACACAATTATCATTGGAAAGTTATGCAATATTGAAATATTAGCAGAGGATGAACATTTTAAAGACCAATAATATGCTAATCTTTCATTAATGGTATGAAAATTATGATGAGGGAGACACATTTATGGTATGAAATTTCAGCCACAAGATAGATGCAAATTGACAGGAATTAAAGAAGTAGGAAAGGGAATCTGAGTTGTCACATTTGATGCATTTAGAAGCTAAATTGAAACCCATTCTCATTAGAATGTTATCAAAGGGTAAAGCGTTATTCAATAATTTCCAAACAAAAATGGATATTTTGTTTGGTAATATTGACATCCATACTTCTATAAGCAATCAATCTGATTCCTTTTATTTCTCAAGGTGGCGTAGGCCAATTTAATGGAGAAGGAGCCGAAGATATCGGGTTTCCAAATCAAAAAGTCCTTCTCTTGTGTAAACACAAACAATTTCTGAACTTCTTCTATGATCCTAGCCGAAAGATGAACCTTTAAAAGTGGGATGAGTTGATGTTTACGTACCTTTAGTTCCTTTATTTGAAGGTAAGGAAAGGGATTTTCTACCTGTGGAGGCCAAAGATCAATGAGCATACCATATCCCGACCAATTTGATGTCCAGAAGTTTGCTTCTTCATTCCCTAGTAGTACTTGTGAGTTCATCTGCGCAAATGCATCTATATCCATGTACCTCTTTCATGTTTAAGAGGTTTTGTGACTAACAGGTAGCGATCACATAAATCTAGACCACATAGATGTTCCTAATTGCATCTTCCACCAAATTTTGGTTGAGTAAGCCTGAGCTACCTTGGAGATATCCCTTATCCCCAAACCATTTTCGTATCTTGGATAGCATAAGCTAGTCCAAGATTTCTAGTGTTTTTTTCCTTCTATTTTCCCCCACAAAAAGTTACTCAGTAAACTTTGAATTTTTTTTATCATGTGACCTGTGGGAGCTGTAACTGACCAACTATATTGATGAATTACTGAGAGAACATGGTTAATATGTTACATGATACAACTAGGCAAAATCATATTTTTCAAACCATATTTTCCCACTATACTTTCACATCCCACACCTCTACTGCTACCTTCAAAGCAACATCATCACCGCCATCTCCAAAGCACAACAAAACTTTCGTCTTTCCACTATCCTCCAACAACAATGGACATCTTTTCCCAAGCTCCATCTCACACAACTCCACTCACACTCCTCCACCATCCTCCCCGAGACACCACTACCACCACCATCCTATTGCTACCCAACAAGTCTCCACTCTTTTCCACCACCATCCCTCTGTAGCCATCGTCATCTTCTCTACCCAACAACCTTCAACCATCTTCTCAGCCCAACAAGCCTCCACTCTTCTCCACCACCATTCCTTCTACACCTCCGCCATCTTAAGTTAGTAAAGATTTTTGGAAAGTAATCTATATGAATTAGGTATTGATTGCATTTTTTTAGTGAGATCTTCAATATCCATCTATAAACTTGACAATTATGTAACTATAATAGGAGTTATCTTGAATATAAAATAGAACTTCTTATGATAAACACTTTTGTAATTATGGAATTGGATTGCTAGTATCTGAAATTTTGGTTTTACCGATTTAGATTAATTATTAGACATATGTTCCAACATATCATATCTAACCAAGTATGTAGAGAAAATAGTACACGAGCACGCACAACTTGGTTACGCAGTTCGGTGAAATTCACCTGAATTTGCGGGGCATGTCCCAGTTCAGAATAACTCCACTAATAAAAAAGATACAGTACAAAGTAAATCATACAACTATACTTATCTTTTCTAGTTACAACGTGTGGATTTTGCAAGCTCCCCTTACTACTGATCCGCCTTGACCAGACTCCCTCTGACCACGAAACTTGTTGATGCTGGATCTCCTCCTCCTGAGAAATTAAGGTATACGACTCTGAACTTGTTCAACAAGTCACGTATATTGGAATATATGTCCGCTAGCTCTTGCAATACTCATGGAAAGATAGAAAATCTGAAAGCAGATTTTGGCAATTAAAATCACAAGTAATGCAGCCGATGATGTCATCTATTTATAGTCCATGACCAGATCGGAACTCTCCATAATCATCTCCACAATATTCCAATTTCATATATGCTTCCGAAGTATATTCAAATCTCATAAATGAAGGGATTTTCATTATCTCAACATATCCCATAGTATTCCATAAATCTAATTCCATAATTATAGGGATTTTCCGTAAATCCAATATGCTTCAAATACACACCTAAAATAATATATCATGAAATCTTCAATCTTCCATAAACCAATATCCTGACAATATTTTTCAATCAATTGAATTCATTTAGCCTTCAACTTTCCGTATGTTACAACATAGAAAGTATTTGCACACATGAAGTCTTGTGCGTATATAATTTCTCATCCATTTCAAATTCTGGTTTTAATCAAATCACTTGGAGATAGGAATTATCAATATCTCGTCCATATCTTTTTGCATAGCTGAATATTCCAAATCAATTCCAATTTCATAAATCTAATGTAATCTCATAAATATAGAAATTGATATATTCTCCAACCAAAAACCATTTGGACGAAATATTACTTCTCACATTCATCTACGCATTCCTTATTCCACCAAAATTTCCTTATATGATATTTCAACATAAACTATTTCATATTTGCATAATTTCCACAAATTGTCAATTAAATAAATCTGGACTTTACAGTATCACTTCTGACGACCTCCGAAAGTTTACACATAACTGTCTTTAGTTTGTTTTTACATATTGGACTCTCAATCTTGTCTATGTCAAGCTTATAGCTCGTGAAAGAAACTCCATCATCATACATATACAAGAATTAGCCGATCAAAGTTGAGACTTAAACAAAATTAAGACGTAAATTCTTCTTTTGTCCTCATATTGTGGATGAATTTTTCCTCAGTTGAACTTTTGACAGGTTAGAAAAATGGTCTGACCATTTTAGTTTAGTGGATCATTTTCTATTTCTTGTGTTATTTCTACGTACTTGGTGAGAAAACTCAGAAGATGCCTGCTGAGTGGAATGTCGACTTTGATTAAAAGTTGGGACAATTTCTCCGGTGACCCCAATCTTAAACTATTAGAGAGGGAGATGACCAAGTCTAACAGGAAGTTTTCCACACAAAAAAAGTCTAACAGGAAACTATTGGTACCATCGTCATGTTTTATTCAAGTTTTGGAGTTAAGTGCATCCAGTGGCGGAGCCAGAAAAAAATCGTGGCGGGGGCTGATATGCAAAGGGAAAAAAATCGCCAATTTTACCTATCGTG
>JAULKK010000008.1:2019145-2032901 GCA_032355705.1 Rubia peregrina
GAGCATTCACAAGATATTCAGATTACCTTATGAAGATTTCCAGCATGAAGACTTGCAGCGCGTGCTAGCCTGGTCAAAATGGAATACAGTCCCCTCACTGATGAGGTGAGAGATGGCATCAATGGCTTAAAAGCTTGACAAGCATCCTTCACTCTTACATAATAAGACTGGAATATGGCTTGTCCATGGATGGGGGAGATTTCAATTTTAGTCTCGCTTTCATTCCCCATAGCATCAGCCATAGCTGTAACATCCTTGGATAATAGAGATTCAAGAGGTAGCAAAATGCCATTCACCTGTGCACAAATAGAAGACATATTCACTCCAACAATTCTCAACATGCAGACTTAAACTAATTTCTATGAAAAGGAACTTTGAGCTTTGAAAATATTAAATAAATGCCATGAAAATCTATAAAAGTTTGTATTTGACTTCAGATTTTACAAGCAAACTCAAGCTTCTCCTAAATGAAATGTTAGATACAAGAGTAAAACTTGATTGACTTGGTCTATCATTCTATCCAATGATTCAAACTGGATAATAAATTTGACTATCACGAACACCCAAATCTCCCGTGCTACAGTACAACTATTTAATTTCTATCCATCTTTGTTTAACGTTTGGTACAAAGGATCATACAAACCTCAATCATGGTATACTTTCAGATAAAAGGAAAATGGAAGGTAGGTAGACTCTGGCTATAGTTGTGGATATTTTGATATGGTAGGTTCATATCAAAGTGACAAATTGAAAAAAACAATATCTCAGGCACTCAATGCAAATACACAATCATCTAGAACTTACATGGCAATTAGCAAGGTAAAATATTTTAAAGGGCAGGGTAATAACTTTCAACATTTCAAAAGCGAAAGGCCCAGATAATTGAGCATAGGAATACAAACCTTAGAAAGATCTTCCGTAAGAGATGCATGTAATGCAGCGGCCTCTTTCCCCAAGCTGTGAACATCATGCAGACCTTCGGTTATTGCCAAGACCTACAGAGAAATAAGAAATTAGCCAAGATAAATGGCGGAAAACATTTACCTGCAAGATGAACCTGATACACTAATTTTAAATTTTATATCCTACTACTCCCTCTGTCCCAGAGTGTTGTTTACACTTCAGTTGGGCACAAATATTAGGGGAGGAATAAATGAGTGGAGGAGAAAAAAGTAGAGAAAGAAAAGGAAAGAAAATAAATGATTGGATTGGAATGAATTGAGTTTTCCAAAAGAGGAAAAAAGTAAAGTGAGAACAACACTCCAAGACAGTCAGAAAGGAAAGTGTTGAACCACACTCTGGACGGAGGAAGTAATTGCTAAGTTATACAAACTAGAGGCGGTAACTATCTTTTATTACCATAGTCTAAGGCTAATAGTCTTCATGCAGTATTATTGCTGAAAATTCCGAATAATTTGGTAATGGCGAGGAATAAAGCGGAAAAAGGCTTGAAAGGGAAACATACAACACACCAGCTCATTTGTCTTGTGAAATCTTCATTAAGGGATGACGGTGTAAAGGAAGGTAGAAGTTTCAAAGTGCATCAGCAGAGCAGTTACAATGGACAAGGCATAGCTTAATGCTTTACTAGGGGGGGAAATCATGACGAAGAATAGAAAAGCAAATAGAATTACACATTATAGTTTAAACAAAATTTCAAAGATTAGTTTATATAAATGACTGGACTATAAGATACAAGAACTATACCTCCTCAAGCATAGAGCCACATTCAGAAGTCAAAGTTGAGTGGCCCTTATTGATGCCTGCAAAAGCTGAGAGCGCTACACTGGCTTCATAGGCACAATCCCTCATTGCAAGAAGAGTGCTCTGCAAATCACCTGCAAATGCGAGGAAAAATCATTCTCCAAATGGGTAATATTTTAACAATTCCTATGCACCTCCAATACAGCACAAAGACTTGAAACACAATAAACCGTCTATAATGGATATTTTATTGTTTATCAACATTTTGATATTAGTAGAGATGCAGAGCAAACAATTAGATCGTTGCCATCAAGATATTATAGTGAATTTATATGATGTAAAACAAGTGAGCAAGACAATAAAATGATAAAGACAGTGCTACCGGCTACAACTTCATTTATAAGTTTACGCCGCAATCACATGATTATGTACACCTCCTAATATTCAACTTAATAATTACAAACAATTTTTTTTAAAAAAAACAGAAAGGAAGCCCATCTAATGTGTTTTTCCTGTCATGTCTGGAGAGACATTCTGCAAAATTTTCCTGTTGGAATAAAGCAATTTTTTAAATCATGGTGTTATTAAATCCTAAGTTCTCAACATAAGCAAAAAGCTTGAATGTTTTTATTTATGCTGTTCCAAGAAAAACAGACTTTAACTTTGAATTCTTTGACTTTCCAGGAATCTTTTCTTGCAAGCTATCGATGCACAGAAAATATGGCTAGATGAAATCACATTACCTGATACAGATTTCACCTTAACAGCAGCCATGCTAAGTTCATTACTTGCAGAAAATAAACCACTTGAAGCAGCTTCCACGTTGCTTTGTGCAAACTTCCACTCTTGTTCAGCCCCTGACAACAATAAGATTCTCAGCACTTCAATTGGCCTTGATGGTAGTATGTATACCAACTATGGAAATACTTGTTCTCACGTGTATATGAATGGTAAGTAAGATCCAGTTTTGTCAAAATATTTGAGTAAACCTGCTGCCAGGCCCTGCCATCAGAACCAGTTCCCAAGGGATAGAGCAGCTCTTCTGAGGTCATCATTATTCCATCTCTTGATGCTTCAAATTCTAGGATAGAGACACATATTTTCATCAATTCTGATGCCTTTTCTCTGGCTTCCCATAACAAATGACGCCGTCTCATCAGATGGTCATGAAATTCAGGGGGTATTCCAGTATTCCTTGCAGCTGAACTAGAACCTGGGCCACCACAAGCCCAGACCATTGCTCGCTCAAGCTGCCCTTCGGCTGTGACAGAAACTTGCTCACAAGCTTGTAGGCTCTCCAGTGTTCCAGTTATCCTCCCAATTGATGACTGCATACTTTCCACCCATTTAGGTCTGCTAATGTTTAACATCACTGGAAGTAAACTATCATGACTTGCAAGAAACTGGTGCAATATAAGTCTGCTGTTCTGCAGAGGATTTAATGGAACACTATGCATCCATTCAAACTGAATCATTTCAAGGCAGACCTTGAATAGGCACTCTTTTAAATTGACAATGCGTTTTTTCATGAGGGAGGCTGCCAATCTTGTAGCTCTCGCTGTTTCACGAGCATTACAATATTCCTCAATCATGGCTAGCACAGCTTTTGCTGCAACAGGATCACTCTTCGATGGATCCGATGGAATATCCTTTTCTAATTCTTCAACATGCTTCAAGGATTCACTCTCTAAACTTAATCTTGCCAGTAAAATGGGAGCAACCCGCTCTTTCAAGTAGTGCCCTATATGCTTTTGAAGTTGGGCTTCGATCTTTTCCTTCACCACATTTACTAGATGATCAAAGCCCAAATTTTGATCAACAAATGAAGCTACAGCATGAGTACAGGAATCAAGAAATGAACCAACCAGAGAGACCTTCCAAATGAAGAATGTGTGGCTGCTGAGTATAGTTGAAAGCCTCCATACCATATCAGATGTTGGACATCCTGAATCTAATAAATCTCTGAGGTGAGAAATTCCACCTGAGCCAGTTGAAACCAATGTTTCATCAGCTGATTCCAAGTCAGAGAAGGGTTGCACCAATGCAGAAAGAAGAGATTTCCCTTTTGAACTTTGTGCCAGTTCAGTATCCATTAGAGACTGAAAATGATGTTCAGAAGACAGCAAAGCCCTTATGATAGTTGATTCTCTTTTAACAAGAGAAGTATTTCGCAAGTCCTTTTGATTCCATGTCTGGTGAAGCTTATCCAGCTGTGCTCTACAAGCTTCTTCCTGGGAGACAAGCTCCTCAGCTTCTTCCCAAGACAGATGGTCTCTACCCTTGGCTGAGGCTTCTTCAAGAGCCAGCTGTTGGTCCGCAATTGCACCAACCTTTTCAAAGTAATTCTTCTCAAGTTCTACTATAGAAGCCTTCTCTAATTCTACATCTATAAGTTGCTCCAGAGATGTATCAATAGATCCTCTAACTTGTGAGAATGAACCCAAAACATCCATTAATTCTGAAGTGAATGAAACAAGGCATCTGATAGCTTCAGGTAGAACTTCAATCATTTGCTCAATAAACCTTTTGCAGGAAAGCATACAGGTCTGAAATTTTAAAGCCCAGTTGTCATCATGGGAACCATTTCTGATGTCTCCATTCTCATTACCTGCTGGAATATCCCAACTCATATGCTGATTAAGTTCACAAAGAAACCCTGCCACAAGTATGCATTTCTCCAATTGCGCTTCAAAATCATTGATAAAACTAACAGGATCAGACTCTTGTCTATCACCCAAAGTGGAACGTCCCAGACTGTTGACTATGGCATCCTTTATATCATTATACAAAGTTATAACAGCTGAACTGAGAACGCTCAGAATGACTACCTTGTTTTGTTCAATATCTCTCTGCGATCTAGCATCCCGTTGAACTTCAAGATTAAATGATCCCAAAGTAAATGCGTCAGCTTTCCTCTCAAATCCAGGAAACTGCATATAGTTCAAAAAAGAAGACAGGAGACGAGCCTTAGCTTCTACTTCAGTTTCCAGACCAATGGATTCCACAAGTGCTGCATAATCTTCTTCCGTTTTCTCTATTTCTTCAGCATAATCCCCAACCTTACAACAAAGTTCATCATACCTACTCTGAGTCTGTACAGAATGGAATCGATCCCCATTTGACTTGGTAATTAGTTCAGCAGACTGTCTTCTGGAAAGGGATAGAACATCAGAAGTGAGGTTATTCACAGCCAATTGAAAAACTTGTGCCCAACCATGAACTGGGCTAGTAGTTAGGTAATTTAATGGTAGGATCCTCTGCAGAGCCAAGGAATATGTGTGGAGGGCAGTAACCGCTGAAGAGAGTCCACGATCAAGGTCATCTACCAATTGAAAAACTTCCCTGTCTATCTCACTGCATTGCACTTGTGTAGGTTCGGGAACTATTGTCAATGGAACACCAGCAAGGAGAACAGCGGATGTAAGAGATAAGGATTCTTCTGCATCAGTAAGCCGTGTCCAGGCATTAATTTCAGGAATTGAATTGCTTCTCAAGGCATCGAGTACCATTCCATGCTGCTCAATCCAACTTGTTGCATCTTGGGCTTTCTCCATTACTCCAGACTGTGCTTGAGAAAATTCACGAGCACGCATCTCCAATGACGCGCGTATTGTTTCAGAGTTACGAGATGCATCAGCAACAATAGACTTGGCCGATGTCTCGTGGAGAATGAGATTGGACCTCTCTTGGTCAATGCGATAAAACAAAGCTGAGACAATCTCATACTGGTTTAAAATGCTGACAAATTTCTGAATGCACGTGATAAAAAAAAGGTCTCATGGTTCAGAAAACGTCCAAACATGAAAAACTGAAAAGTACACAAAAAGTAGGAAGTTTCACAAACCTCAAGGGAAGATTCAACAGCAGGTAAGACACCCAGCAAAAGATCATGATGCTCCTAAACACATTTAAGGAAAAGGGTCAGACCTGTTAGACAAGGATTCACAATTGAAGTGCTTATAGTTTGATGCAGTAAATCCAGTAAGAAAGATAGCAAAGAAAACCTGACTGAAAAATGCAGCTAAACAAATATCTTCTAATGAAACAAAGAAATGACAAAAACTATCAAAACAGTGAGGTAAATTGTATCAGCTGGTCAATGGCTTGCTACATTCAGAGAGGGCCAAACAGCTGAGACAGCTTCAAATATACCCATCCTCATCATGAGCATATCTAAGTAAACAATTCAAAAAATAAGATACCTGTAACGGTATGCGAATTTCTTGCATGCGTGAAGCGAACAAACTCAGACTGACAGCAAGCTCCATGCCCTTTCTCTCCTCACCAACAATTGCTGCATCATCATGGAAATCTTCACGGGTCCATTCAACAAGTGGATCCCAAGCAAAAACTTCTAACAACATCAAGATGATGTCCTTATTCGCCTTCAGAACACCAAGAACTGATTCACAGTTTGCCCTAAAAGCACCTTCTATCCCTGTCAAACCTAAAGCTGCTTCAATTGTCTGGGTAAGGCGAAATGGTACGATCTCAGGAATTTTTAATCTTCGCCCTTTATCAAAACACACATTGTAATCAATATGCAAAATGTCACCACTACAAAAATCAACAAGAATATTGTCCAAATGTCTGTCTCCTAGGCCCAGCATGTGTCCAACAATGCTCATGGTGGCTACGCTGCTCGAGAACCTACCAGACGATGGAAAACAACACCAATAAGTACTAGTCAACACCATAAAAGGTTATGAAAGCATACAAAAACCAAGCTATGCACAATCTCAGTAGAGCTTCGATGCATGACAAGGATAATACCAGTAAACTATATGAAAACAGAAACTTTAACACAGGACAATATCTAATTGGAAAAACAGAAAATTTTAGAGCAGGTGAATGAACAAGATGTCGTTCAGAACCTTTTCAGCTTCAAGCTAAAGGCTTTGAATCCTTCGCTAGCACACCAAAGCTCCTGATGCAGAAGTTGCTTGGGAGCTTCCTCCATAAGATCCAACAGTACTTTATGCTTGACTTCATGAGGCCAGTCTCTTCTTGAAATTACCCTTCGTATGCCTTTCTCTTTAAGGGCAGGTATGATCTTCCCATAAAACATGTCAATTGGTCTGGGAACAGGTGGAAGAATAGCACTTTTTGCATCACCAGTACCCAAAGCTGTAAGCTGAGCCTGTTGGACTCTGTTTTGCCAGGACTTGAAAACACTATAAATGCTTGCTACATTGTCCACCCACTGGATGAGACCAGCTCGACCACTTATCGGCGTAACAGAATAATAGCGAATTCCAAGAGGTTGATTGCGAGTTGCTGGAGAAGAATGAAGGAAGCCATTTACTGCTTGCAGTAACTGCATTATTCGAGCATCAAGGCGTAGGTCTTCTCGGCCTTTCAAGAGATAAGTGTACTTCTGACCATTAGAGCCCACAATAATAATTTTTTTAGGTCTTGTCTTGGTCGAAAGAATCGTTAGTTGCTGAGAGAAAGAAGAGATTGTTACAATGCCCTCAGTACTAGTGGTGAGTTTATTTTTTGAATCGGATACAGCCATTTGTCTCTCAAGACCAGGCATTGGAGCTTCAGATGACGATAATTGAGCCAATTTAGGTGCAACATCTGCAAGGGTTACTGATGACTTCCTCTGAAAAGATGACAAAGAAGCCGCAATGCCCTCAAATGGACACCACACGTCACCTAGGGATGCAGCAGATACTGGAGGAATCTTAAAGTTTGAGACGGCTGATTTAATTTGATCTCCATACTCATTATGAAACCATGTCTCATGAGGTGTCTCTGGCTTTTTAGAAGTAGAAGCCAAACGACGCTCTAAGACTACGACAACTGGGGCCATCATGGCAGAGTATTTTGCAGCATTTATCCTATTCTTCTCCCCATGACTCAGAGACGAATTCTCAGCAATCCTTGCAGCTTCCTCTCTTAGCAAATGTATGCGCCTCAAGACATCTGGCGTTTTACAGAAAAAGTTTAACAGAAAGAGGAAGACGGAACTTTCATGAGGAAAAACAGCCACAAACATGATACAGACAGAGAGACAGCAACGGGGCCGGATAGAATCAGCAAGAAATTATGGGTTCAATTGACAAAAAATGCGCATACTGAAAGGCGATATACAAGTAAACGTTGATCCAAACTTGAGTGCATTTTTATAGTAATAATCATAGTGGAAGAATTTCATAAAATAACCATAGCGAATAAACAGTTAAAAAAATTGGAGTTTACTAGAATCATATGATCCATCCAGTCAGAAGATTATAAACTATACACACAGCCACTCCGGCTACCCTTTGGCATGTGGCCCATACCAAATATAAGAATAGTAATCGTTAAATGAAATAAACCTGCCTAATCTTCAACCATATCAAAATACAAGTAACAAGAAGATAATGCCTAAATATCACATTTTTAATACCAAAGGCACAAATAACACAAAATTTAATGAGCAACACAAAAGGTTGGGTGCACATTAAGCAAATAAGGCAATCTTCCAAGAGAGTTAATGGTATAAAGTACCATCAATTACATCAATCAATCACTTGAGTGCATTCTCACCTCCCAATCACATCCCTCTGGGAAAATAAATTTTTTTAACGGTATAAAGTATCATCAACCACACAAAATCCCAACAATTCCACCTAATAACAGTAGAAACAAAAAAAATCCACGAGCCATGAGTAATACTAACCTGCATGAAGATCCTGAAGCGTGCTTAACCACAGTTCCTCCCAAAGGACTGTGACATTTTCAAGTCCTTTTATGATTAGCTGCGCGTCCTGAACTAAGCTGGGATAGAGCTTATTCTACAAGTGAAAAGACATACATTTATACTTTCAGTTTCCAATGAAATGAGAGAGAGTGATATCATATAGTGTAAACAAGAACACTATCAACTGCAACCGAACTCTGTGACAAACGAAAAATTATGCATTTTACTTTTGAAACAGGAACCAAAAGGAAAAAGGATAAAGGAGGGGAAGAAACTAACAGCTCAAGTATATAAGCAATTTTATGAATAAATCAAACTACTTCAGTATCTCATTCTGATACTAGACCCTTAATCACAGAACCATAGAGTTCGAGTATATTGAATAGGAAACAATATTATGACTCACCAAACAAGCCAGTATTTGTAGAAGCTCCTCGGAAGTTTCTTTCTCTTGAGTACTTGCATCAACAAGAGCAGGATACAATATGGACCATGGAGATAATTTTGCCAACATGACCAGTAAAGATTCCAATTGCTTCCTAACCGATATTTCTGGATGACAACTTAACCGAGCAAATAGTTGAGGTGTTATTTCCTTCAAGAAAGACAGTATAAATCAGAATATCATCCACGTAAACATTATAATACCTGAAAAAAGTCACTGACCTGCCAAGGTAACAAAGGAGTAGTTGAAAGTGCAGGTTCAAGAGTATCTCTCAACTCAACTCCATAGTTGAGAAGAATGTGCAAAACATATAAAGTAGCCTTCAGTGAGTAGCTTATAGACTTATTATTCATCCCACTATATGGACCAGAGAGTTGGCAATCAGAATACTCTGAAGATGAATATGAGAGGTAGCTGATAAAAGCTTGAGCTGCATGACCAAAGAGGCATACTCTTCGTCTTCTCAAAGACCACCAAACATCAACTATATCCCTGAGCACCGATGTCACCATTGGATCGTCAAGGACAACATTTGCACAAGCTAAGCACTTCTGCAGCTTAGATGTTAGTACAACTGAAAGTGATTCACCTGCATTATCCTCCTGTCCCGGTGACGCTGCCGTTGCTTCAATAATGTCTATTATTTTTGCATACAGGGTGTTTACATCAATTTTCTTCTCCCTAATTTCTGATAGATTCACAAAATCCACTGAATTCTCATGCATAACTTCAAAGGATGATCTTTTCAGAAGCAGCTGCATAGTTATGTCTTTCACTTTTAACAGTTCATTTTCTGTTAAGGAGAAGCTTTGTTGAGGAGCTTCAGAACGAAGAGTGGATGAATGAGAACAAGAGAGAAGAGGCACATTGTTTTTTAAATATAGCGATGATCTCGCGTTTGCATAGCACCAAGATGCATATGAAATCCATGATTTGCCCATAGTGGGGCAAAGCTGGGTAGAAAGCTCTGTAGCAGTTCCAACAAGGCCATCAACAATAGCACCAATACTACTTGTAGTCACCACACTGCCACCTCTCAAGCTAGGAGACCCAGTCCCAAGATTAGATGTCTCAGTAACATTCAAGTCCTCTCGCAACTTCAGAACAACCTCTTCCAGCCTGGGATCTGAAGCATTTCCACGCAGCCATTTCGAGAGTTTCAAGCACGCCTTCGCCTTCAAAGCATTGTCAAAAGAATCAGAAACAACTGCAGAAGAAAAGATGCTGGGACGTATAAGTGACCAAAGATTGAATAGTGCATCGTCAAGCTTGTCTTCAGCATACATCAACAAGATGTCCTGATATTGCAAGTTTTGGACAATATCATCACGGAGGTCTTTATCAAGGAAGTTTTCAATATGACCTTTAAGATAGGAATTCAAACGATTTGCCATCAGAAGGTTTTTTTGCTTGCGAGCTAAGTTCAACAAGTTCTTGCAAAGCTTAAGAGTGACAGTCGATGATGGTTGAGTGCTTTGATAAACTCGAAGAACTTTTAGCCATAAAGAGCAATCCTGGTTAATCCAATTATTTGGAGACTGCACTGCTTCAATATACGAGCCCAATAATGACTTAAAATGCTTCCTTTGGCTACCAATTGTATTGCAACTTTCTTCAAGTGCAAGAATGCAGTATAGCTGATTGACATATGGTGTTGCCACTGTGATCCCGTCAAGAGGAAGAATAGTCAGTGTTTTGTCCAGCATTGATTTGGCCTTCAGCAACTCCTGAGGTACCCTGTCCATTTTCCCCTCTCTGTGGAAAAGCATTGCCTGCAAAAGCATTTGCTCACTTCTTTGCAATGCCAGTTTAGGGTCAAGTGTGAGTTCACTGCTACTTTTTGGGGTCAAATCAAGGCAAGCCCATGAAGCTTGAAAATCACCATCATCAAAACGAGCCAAGGATTGGATATAACTTATCTCATTTCCTGCAGTAGTTAGAGCACCCGAATAGTTCTTTCCAGCATGTTTAGATCGGAGTAACTGCAATTCCAACAGCCAGGATTCTAAGGATTTCCAATCAGAAACTGCTGTGTAACTCTCGATAATTCGTGCAATGGAAAACTGTACCCCTTCAGAACCCATGGAACCGAGTGAATCTTCAGTCTGAAGAAGATAAGTAAAATGAGCAGCAGCCTTCTCATACTGGCCCACTGCCTGATATACAAGTCCATTTATCCAAGAGAATTTTTCTAGTGCCTCGCCATCTTTTAGATGTTCATCTTCTTCATCAAACAAAGGGAAGAAAGCCATAGCTGCCCAATTTTTAAGGCCAACTAAAGCTTGTTGCTCATGATTCCTACACAGGGCTAATGCAATCTGTCGTAAAGCCCTCAGGACGTCTCCCTGAAACCTACCCCTTAAATTCGTGAGAGCCTCACTCGCCTGGGTTCTTGATTTGTCTCTCAAAGCTGAAGCAAAAGAAGTTTTAAGCTCTAGCAGGCGCAAAGTACTGTACTGGATTACAGCATCATGGCACTGAAGCGCCAAACCAGCACTCATCATTGGTTCACAGATCCGAGAAAACCACTCCTCACAGACTTTCTTATTCGCACGAAAGAATAGTGAACTCTGCTTTGATGGACAAGGCAAAACTGTTGACCCTTCATATGCATTATAGACATTTTTTTTCAGAGCCTCGACAAAATCCAACAGCAATCTCATGGGCAACAAATGAGCATAAGATGAACTGGTAATGGACAAATTTCCATCACTTTGATCAGAATCAAGCTGCATCACATGAGCAACATCCAGAAGCATCCTTTCCAATGCAGCAAAAGTTTGAGTGGGTCCACCAAGATTAGTCCGAAGTCTTGTAGAAATACAGAACCTAGCTGCTTCATTTATAGCCCACCAAGCACCTGCCAAGATATTAACAGAGCAGACACTTTCCAGAATATCTTCATCCAACTTGATATCCCACCACAATCCATTTACATCTGAATTATCAACTTCTTCCAGCTGAGCCAAAGCATGGTTTTTAGAACTACGGCAGGAATAGATTAACCGCTGAATCCATGAAGAAAGAGGCACTTTCCACCTCTGAGATATGTAGCTCAATATGGAAACGAGTTGCTGTGACCGAAGTTGCTGATGTAGTTTTTTAATGGCAAAAACCCTTCTCCAGTGCAAGTTGGGCCTATCCTCAATTGGACCTCTGGTCCTCCAAGAGGTCATCATACCATAATCACCCAAACCAGTAACATACATTGTAATTGGTAGAACATGAGAAATTAACTTAACAAATGCATTTCTGATCTCTTTTTCGGGATCACAAAGCTTCTCAAGAACCACCTCAGCAATGTAAGAAAAATGCGTCGGATGGACCAGTTTTGCTTGCAGAAGCATGTCTAGGACTGATGCTACATGAGATCTCACTTTTGGTTCCCTATCTGAAGCGGAATCCAAAATCGAGAACAACAGACTCTGGATGCTCTCAGCATATCCAGCAACTTCACAAGGGTAATGAGTCACCTCCTCATTCTCATATGTATGGACTACATTTGTGCACAACTTAAGCAACCAACCTAAGGCTAATAACTTAACAGCTAAAGGAGATGTCGAATGAAGAGCTAAAACAAGGATTCCAGAATAGTTTCTTATGTGCTGCACAATAATAATTGGATGGTCACTCTTGATATTGTCTTCCTTTATCAGTTTTGGAAGAGCCGGTCCGACAACAGGTTTTCCTGCATTCTGCTTTCTTAAAGAACAGTTGCTCAAAAACTCAACTTCAGCTAGCTTTTGCAATGTTTTGACAACAGCTACTTGCAACTCCACATAACTTTTCAAAGGTGAGTCAAAAGGGTCTAAATCCGACCTAATAAATGATGATAATTTCTGTGACCTATGAAGACACAGAGAATCCAATTCTGCTTGGCCAACATAATTGCGACGTCCACACACCGAAGCACAAGTTGATAAGACTTTTAAATCAAAATGGATTAGAGCAAACAGCTCAGATTGTGAATTCGGTTTCTGAACTGAAACACAATCAGTATGGCATCCATTATTCGAATAGTTGTTCTGCACGGTATTCTTCAGAAAAGCTAACTCCTCAACCAAGGAATTCATTGTCTCTTCAACAACTTCATTTTTGGCATGTTGAAGCAAGAAGATATAAGTGGCAGCAACACTTCCAGTTATTAAGTGATTTGGATGCAGACGCAACTGGGAGATAGGAGCATCGAATTCTAAAATCTTACGAGCAGATGACGGGAGAAGGCCATGCTTTTGAAGTGACAGCAATTGTAGATTAGTTTTAAGAACCCCGTGAACTTGAAAAGAAGAGATCTTTCTCGTTCCAATCAGTAGAGGAGCACCTCCCATTCCCAAGCTCTGAAACAAAACATCAACTGCAATAGGATAAAATGCTGAAAACCTATCACCTAAAATTTCTGCTATCAAAGTTAAGCATTTCCAAGAATCCTCCATCCATTTGGACCAACCAAATTTTCTTCCAATCAATGATAAGCTTCCTAACAAAAGTTTAACCATTTTGCAGAGTGGCTCACAAATCTGCTCCAACATATTCATTTCCAGCAAACCAGATGCTACAGATTGCAAAACCGTAGAAAAACAACAAAGAAAAGCAAGCAGTCTTTGAAATTGTTGTGGAGTGCCGGGACCTGTATCCTGAAGTAAAGCATCCATATCCCCGAAGAACTTTGACAGCAACCCAAAGGAGAACTGCATTTTATTCGCCCAATTTTTCTGAAATTGCAGGAAACTATCCATTATCACACGCCAATCTGTTTGAAATTGCAGGAAACTATCCATTATCACACGCCAATCTGTTTCTGCCAGATCCGGTACCATTGCCCACCCAAGAAGCAAATCAACAATGTCAACAAAATGCGGATGGAAACATCTAGAATAGTTCATCGAAATTAGAGTCAAAACAGCCAGAAGTCTTTG
>JAULKK010000008.1:2033001-2045776 GCA_032355705.1 Rubia peregrina
CAAAAGGAAGTCTAGTACTAGTATAACTCTAGTCTAGTCAACAACTCTATCTAGAATCAAATCAAATCAATCAGATATTTGACTTATTCTAACAGGTTGTTTACGAATTATGGTAATTTATAATGAGTTTAATAAAAATATCACATTAGTAAGTTTGAGTTGTTTAATTATGTACTTATATTAGATTAATTATATTTTAAAAATGACTTTCAAATAAAAATGAATTAAATAAATTATTCATTTGTATATTTTATTAATTAAATACAACAATATGTTGTGATAAATAAATGTAGTGAATTATAAGTTGGAACTGAAATTGTAAGTTAAAATTTTAGTTTGCTGAGATAACTCAATTAGACAAGCACGACACAATTCAACACGAGAAACGAGTCTGGCACGACATGAGAAACGAGTACAAAGCACGTATGCGGGCTGCAAAATGACTTTTATTTTTAGAGAATGACACAAAATGGCACGAAGCACGATATGCACGAGCACAACATCGATTTTTAAAAATTATATAATTACAAAGGCCTGACACGAACACGACACGAACACAAAACGAGCACAGCATGAAGCCAACTCTATAACTGAAAATTATAAACATAAAAAAATAGCAGAACATTAACGAAAAATCATAAAACATTGTCTAAAAAATTGCAACAAAAAATATTTAAAAAACTAAATAAAAATCAACAAAAAATTTAAAAATCATCGACTACAACTAACAAAATATGAATGAAAATCATAAAAACATTATCAAATCTTAAATTACCATTTTTTTTAAAGAACTACAAACATCAACCTATATCACCAAAAAGCTAAAAACACTAATTCTTATAATCTAAATTCACCCAACAAAATTAAAATGTCAACATTAGGAAAAAGCACTAAAAAATATCAACTCCTATCACCTTAAACTCACATAGAAAATGAAAAACATCAACATGTGAGGGAAAATGGCTAAATATATCAACCCATATAACAAAAAAAACTACAAAACATCGACTCATATCAATTAAAACTCACCCGGAAAATGAAAAATATCACCATGAGAAAAAATATAAAAACATCAACAAAAAAACTACAGTACCTCAAGAGTATAAATTTTTCACTCTGAATATCATAAAACATCAACAATTATTTTTTTAAAAGAAACTGAAAATATCACTATATCACACAAAACTACAAAAATCAACTCCTAACACCTAAACCTCTTTCGGAAAATAAAAAACATCAACATGAGGAAAAAGACACTACAAATATAAACTCTTATCATCTAAACCTCAACCGAAAAGGCACGGTACCTCAAGAATAAAATTTCTTCAAACAAAAAGACCTAGTGGGATTCAACCCCATGTCACTAACCTCAAGGTCAGGAAAAAAATCACTACACCAAAGACTCAATATTAAACATACACTCAGTCAAATAATATTAAATCTCCACATGTACATGAAGAACATAAATTCTTCGAAATAAAGGTCCTGGTGAGATTCAAACTCCTAACCTCCACCTCTAGAGTTCTAACCACCGGACCAAAGAAAATTTACTGATAATATACTCAGTCAAGTAAATATTAAACCTCAGTACATCTCTTTGAAAGAAAAAAAACACAAAATTAAATCTCACCTATCAGACACCGAAGCTCAGCTCCGCCGTAGCCGTTGCAGTCTGCTGCTGCGTCAGTCACTGAGTCCGTCGAGTCTCCATCGTCATTCCGGTCGCGTGTGAGATGCACACGCGTCATCTTCTTCCTTCGGGTGCGTGCATCTCACGACCAATTCTCTTCAATGCGGGCATCGTCATCGATCGAGAAGCGCCGCTGTCGTCCTCACCATAACAGCGGGAGAAGAAGCTCAGATCGGCAGAGCACTTACGCTATTGCTACTGACAACGATCGAAGCTCCATCGCTGATCTCGCTGCTTCCAATCGAACCTTCCAGTAGGCGCCTTCGCCGCTGTCGCAAGAGTTTCGAGCCGATCGGAGAATCGAATCCGGAGCGAAACACAGAGAATCCACCGTCGCTGACTACGATTGAAACACAGAGAATCGATTCGACAAAGAATCGGTGCGGGAGCGGTGGAGAATTTGTGCCTTAGCTCCACCGCATCGCCAGCGGAAGAAGGAGAAGCACGGTGACGGAGCGGCAGTTATGAATTTCAGGCGATCGGAGAGGAGGAGAAGAAATTTAAAAATATATATTATATATATTTTTTAAATAATTGCACAATAGGTCTCTAGATTTATTAGCAAATTTGAAGAAAAACCCACCCCAAATTAAGATTTTATATTAATTGTATAATAGACTCTGCCTAAAGTTTAGATGGTCTAAAACAAGACTTTGTGTAATTTAAATTTAATAAATTTAATATTATTATTAGATTTTTAAATTTTAATTCAGTTCCTCTCGAATTAGGAAAAATAAACCTCGGAGTTCTGCATATCACAGAAAAACAAGAAAACCCCGCCGGCCATCGGAGTTCTGCATATCGCCGGCGATCTAAACTCAGAAATCAGCGTCACAAATTACAGTGACGACGACCTCGCCATGGGAAAAATCCATAGAGCTCACTATCTCCTGAAACCGCAATCCAGAACAATGATCCCATCATTCACCATAGCTCAACCTCATCGCCCCACCTCCACACTTTCAATTTCGAGCCCCATAAACACGACCCATTTGGAAACCCGACCCATCACGCCCGAAAAGCTACGAGATTTCATTAAAACCTCTCAGTGGCATTTCCTCAAACACGTAGGCCCCTTTCTGACTCCTAGCTTAATCCGGCAAGAACTCCTCAACCTGCGATCATCCCCTGAAATGGTTCTTAATTTCATGAACAATGTGGACCCACATTGCCTTAATTTGGACTGTTACTGTATTGCCATTTCGATTCTGTCGAGAAATCCATCCACAAAACATGCCACACAGCTTATGAGGAGAGCTATCAGCTGCGACGGTGCGAGTTTTAACGAGGTTTTCGATGGTTTACTTCGTGCTAGGAAGGACCTGAAGGTTTCGAGTTCGATTGTGATGGATTTGTTGATAAGAGCTCTGTGTGAGATGAAGAACTGTGATCAGGCATTTGAGTGCTTTAAAATGATGAAAGAAAGGGACATTGTTCCCAAGGTTGATACTTGTAATGATTTGTTGAGTTTGTTTCTTAGGTTGGATCGAATGTGGATGGCTTGGGAGCTGTTTTCTGAGATGTTTAGAATGGGGATCAGTTCGAGCTTGTGCACGTTTAATATCATGATCAATGTGTTGTGTAAAGAAGGGAAGTTGAAGAAGGCTAAGATGTTTATAAGGGAAATGGAGAGTCATGGTTTTAAGCCTAATGTGATAACATTTAATACTGTGATTCATGCGTATTGCTTGAGGGGAAAATTGGAGGAGGCTAGTAAAGTTCTTGATTGGATGAGCTTGAAAGGGGTAGATCCGGATGCGTATACATTTGGCTCTTTGATCAGTGGCATGTGCAAGGAGCGGAGGGTGGCCGAGGCATCAGCCCTTCTAGTGAGGATGAAGGAGGAGCATAGGTTGGCTCTAACGGCCGTGACTTACAATGCTTTGATCGATGGATATTGTAATAAAGGGGACTTGAAGAAGGCTTTTGATTACAAGGATGAGATGATCAAGAATGGAATAGTTCCTACTGTTTCTACTTACAACCCCTTGATTCACGCTGTGTTTCTCGAGGGGGACATTACAGGAGTAGAGGACTTGGTAGAGGAGATGAGAGGTAAAGGTATTCTTCCTGATGCCATAACATATAATATATTGATCAATGGCCATTGCAGGGCTGGAAATGCCAAGGAAGCCTTTAGTCTCCATGATGAAATGTTAAGCAGAGGTGTTGAGCCTTCGCACGTTACATATACATCTCTGATTTATGTCTTAGGTAAGCGAAAAAGAATGAAAGAGGCTGATGATCTATTCGCTAAGATACTAAAGAGAGGTGTTTTGCCAGATCTTATAATGTTTAATGCATTGATTGTTGGTCATTGTTCCAATGGTAATGTTGAGCATGCTCTTTCGCTGCTTGAGGAGATGGATAAGATGAAGATCCCTTCTGATGAAGTGACCTACAACACTATAATGCTAGGTTATTGCAGGCAAGGTAAAGTAGAAGATGCCAGCTTACTTCTTGCTAACATGGAGGAAAGGGGTATTCAACCAGATTATATCAGCTATAACACAGTAATCAGTGGTTATAGCAGGAGAGGCGATGTAGAAGATGCTTTCAAAATGCGGGATGAAATGCTAAGTAGAGGTTTCAATCCCACTCTTCTCACTTATAATGCTCTTATACAAGGACTATGCAAAAATGGGAAAGGAGGTCAAGCTGAAGAACTCTTGAGGGAGATGGTTAGTCAAGGCATCAATCCAGATGACAACACTTATATTTCTTTGATTGAGGGTATCGGCAAGCCTGGTTGCACATTGGGCAGTGGGATAGAGGATGAAGCACTTTCTCCATAAATTGCATTACACTTCGAAAGGTACAGTGTAGAGATCTTTCTGCTGTTCCGTGCTCATGTTTTTGCTGATTTAAAATCTTCAGTTGCTTATTTCCCAATATCTTATTCCTGCATTAAACTCTTTCATGTGGGGAAGGGTCAGAACAAAGAGAAACATCGGTACGTGTGTTGTTAAGTAAAAATTCAAAAACTGTTTCATTGAGTATGTTTTTTCTGCTTCTTGAATGGTACATTCCTTTGGAATCTTACTGTAAGTCTGTATTACTTGTTTAGCAAATGAAGTACTTGTCAGGACTTAGGACCAGGACACATTTCTTGTTCTTGAATAGGTGGAAACTTCTTATTTGCTTTTTTGTTTTTGTTTTGTGAATTGAAAGTGAATCACAGTCCACTACTTGCTTGTGGGGTCAAAGTTCTACATCCTACAGTATTATCTTCAAGTTGATCTCTTTACAGTCATTTTAGTGGCTTGTGAAAAAGAATGACTCTTTTAAACAAAGGGACACAATTGAAAAGAGTAATCAATCCATTTACGTGTAGCTATTTCACACCTTATATGCAATAATCATTGTACAAACATGATCTTTTTTGCGGTTTGTTTCATTCTGGTTCCTTAATGTTGTGGTATAATAAATCTTATTTTTACCTAGAAGACAAACTTATAGTGTTTTCTCTTTTTTAGTAGTGGAAGTTTGCATTCGCACGGTACGTCATCTTCTTTGAGCATGAACTGATTGGGTGGAAATACATGCATCGTGCACAAAAGAATTAGATCAGGTGCCCGTTTTTCTTTTTAAAGATGCATTTCTTCAAGTAATCTTCTGCAATCACTTAGAACTAAAAGGTATTTGGCTATTTAAGCCTAGCTGCATCTCAAGTGCTTTGGAAGATCACTCATTTGTGTAGTTAAAAACTCCAATGGGTCAACTTATTGGACATCTTGTACCAGGCTTGGCCCTTGCTTGCCTTGGTTTCTGGCATACTTTTAATACAGTTGGATCTTACTGCATAAGTGGATCTGGTAAATTCACCTCAAGGTTTTGGCACCCATTGAAGATTCCAGCTTGCAAACTAGAAAACCTGGAGCTC
Organism: Rubia peregrina; assembly: GCA_032355705.1. Taxonomy (NCBI): domain Eukaryota; kingdom Viridiplantae; phylum Streptophyta; class Magnoliopsida; order Gentianales; family Rubiaceae; genus Rubia; species Rubia peregrina. Next base: position 2,038,575 of record JAULKK010000008.1, read on the forward strand.
ATACTTATCTTCTCTTTCTCCCTCTTTGCAATTTTCGTGCAATTTCTGGACACAACTAACCTGCATTTTGTTTTAAAACTGGAATATTTTGAGCACGCAACCATGTTTGTTCATCTCGCTATCTTTTCGGGTTTCACTCTTTTTGGCGAGCTAAACCATATGTCTCCCGAGATCCTATCCACCTTTTCCAGGATCCTTGCTTCTTCTGTCTTTGGTCAGGAGCTTTTCTTGCTCCATTATCACTCCACCGATCATATTGGAATTGAAGGTCACTACCATTGGCTTCTGCAGATGGTAGTATTTGTATCACTCTTGGCTTCGTCAGCTGCAGCTCTGTCTCCTTCTAGTTTTCCTGCAGCGCTCGTTCTCTCCATCTCGATTTCATTACAAGGATGCTGGTTCATCGTCATGGGATTCATGCTATGGGCACCCGAGTTCGTTCCACGAGGCTGCTTCACAGGGGTTAGCATCGGCAGCAGGCACGGAGCAGTCATCTGTGAGAACGAGGAAGCTGAGTCCAGGGCGATGGCATTGGCAAACTTACAGCTCAGTTGGGTACTTTCTGGAATTCTGGTTCTTGTCGCGGCAATTTGCTTCAAAGTTTCCAGAAACCCAAGGGGACAGTCAAATGATTACAAGCAGCTTCAATGTGGAACCGGGGACGTCTCCATGGCTGTTACAGGCTTCAAACAGATTCTCCCTTGAAAAGTAGCAGTTCAGTCTTAGCTGACAATGTTTCATACATAAAATAACTTTGTCAGGAGGCTGAAACTTAAGGTTTGCAGCCTGTTGTACTATTATGATTTATGGAGCTTGGTTTCATTGTAATATCTGTTTAATATACTGAACTTTAATATTTCTTCAAGCATGTTTAATTAAGAAACATGTTAAATAACGTCCTCTGTCCCGAGATGCATGATAGATAGTCACGTGCTCTTGCTTCAGTGTGTTAGCTTTAGTCCTAGTTCAGGTGGAAATACTTTTTTATTTGGACAGTTTGTCAGAAAGTCTGAAACTTAGTATCACTGTCCAAATGACTCGTTTATTATCAACTGGAATGAGATTCTTGTTCATAGTTGTGGTTTTCAGCTTTGTGGGGTGCCTCCTGATGCTTCATCCTCACACCAAGTTGATGCAGGCGCCGAATCAAGAGTATGGCGAGCTCAAAGAAACAGAGGAGCTGAAAATGCCGTCACTGGCAAAGGATCTGGCTGATGAGTTTCTTGATGAAAACTCTCGAGTTCAGAGCCTTTTCTTCCCTGAAAAGGAGAACGCGATCGATCCCAGAAAAAAAGCCAGAAGCTGGAGTATTTTCCAGGTCGAATATGGCTGGACACGGATAGAAATCCGATCCAAGCTCATGGAGGTGGGATAATGTTCAGCAAGATATCCGAGAGGTATTTCTGGTACGGCGAGTACAAGGATGGCCGGACGTACAAAGCTCATGGAAATGGCACAGCCAGAGTTGACATCGTCGGAGTTGGCTGCTATTCCTCCAGGGACTTATGGACCTGGAGAAATGAAGGGATTGTCCTGAAATTCGAGGAAAGCGACGAGAATCACGACCTTCACAGATCCAATGTACTTGAGAGGCCAAAAGTGATTCACAATGAGAAAACAGGTAAATATGTGATGTGGATGCATATTGACAATGCCAATTACAGCAAAGCAAAAGTTGGGATTGCTGTTGCTGACTCCCCAGTTGGTCCCTTCAAGTACCTTCACAACAAGAGCCCTCATGGATTCGACAGTCGCGACATGACGATTTTCAAGGATGAAGATGGCACAGCATACCTGTTTTACTCTTCCCTACACAACAGGGAACTCCACATAGGTAAACTGTCTGGAGACTATCTTGATGTTGTATCAGATGTTATGACTAGGGTTTTAGTCGGGCAGCATAGGGAGGCTCCGGCCGTGTTCAAGCACGACGGGAGGTACTTCATGATCAATTGTTTTCATGGCTGATAGATGGAAACCCGACGATTTGTGCGATTCAAGGTACATATGGTTGCCATTGATTGTAGATGAACCTCATGGTAGGTCTATGAGGCCCCAGGTTTTTATCTTTTGGCATGGAAAGTGGAAGATACCTTACCATTTGGGGGATAATTAGCCCTCTTGAAGACTCAAATCATGTTTTTTTTTAAACTTTCTTAGCTCTTTCTTGTCACTTGCTGACAAATTGTGGATGCAGGGCTGTATAGAATAATCTTTTTCATAATTGTTGCAATGTATCACAAAGTCAAACTGAATAATGTGTGTGGTGAATTTTACTTCCCACAAGCTGTTTTCCCCTAAGATACTCAAAGAGCATGTTTTCAAGAAAAGGAACAAATTTAGACCTAATCACCAAAGAGAATGAAGAAACTTTCACATAAGCATGATGACTCCATTATCATCAAGAACTCGATGGCTGTGCCCTATTGCACTACTCAGCTTGGTGGGATGCCTTTCCTTCATTCATCTATACTCCATAACCAGCCATTCCTTGGTATCATTTCTTCGCGACACGATAAATGCGTCCAAGAATCCCCACTCTGAGTACGATGAACTTGTAAAGCTGGAGGAACTAGAAATTCCGACAGCCATGTGAAACACAACCTTGATGGATGAGTTTCCCGACAAAGATTCACGAATCAGGCAGTTCATGTTCCCCAAGGAGACAAATAATAAGTTCTACTTTCATCTGGGAAGAATATGGCTGGACATGGAGGGAAACCCGATCCAAGCCCACAGGGGTGACATCTTGTATGATGAGACATCGGAGATGTACTACTGGTATGGTGAATGCAAGGATGGTTCTACGTACATTCCTCGCGCGCAGAATGGTGCCACGAGGGTTGACATCCTTGGAGTTGGTTGCTACTCTTCCAAGGACTTATGGACTTGGAAAAACGAGGGCATTGTCATGAAATCAGAGGAGATCAACACGACTCATGACCTACACAAGTTGAATGTTCTTGAGAGGCCTAAAGTATTTCACAATGCGAAAACAAGCAAGTATGTGTTGTGGATGCACATTGACAATGCAAAATATGCAAAAGCAGCAGTTGGGATCGCGCTCAGCGATTCACCAACTGGTCCATTTCAATATCTGCGTAGCATGAATCCTCATGGATCAGACAGTAGGGATCAGACAGTGTTAAGGATGAAGATGGAGCAGCTTATTACTTGTTCTACGCTTCAAGACACAACAAAGACATGCACATTACTTAGCTCACCCATGATTTTCTCCACGTTACAAATGTGAGTAAGGTCCCCATAGGGCATTAGAAGGAAGCGTTGGTTGTGTTCAAGTACGACGGGAGGTACTACATGATCACATCGGGCTACAGCGGGTGGGCACCCAATGAGGCACTGGCTCATGTGGCTGAATGGGTTTTGGGGCCATGGGAGACAATTGGTAGCCCTTGTGTTGGAGGAAATCAAGGGTTCCGAGGTACTACATTCTTTGCACAGAGTACATTTGTGCTTCCTATGCCTGGGGGACCTCTGGGGATGTTTGCATTCATGGCTGATCGTTGGGAACCAGATGATCTGAGCGACTCAAAATACGTGTGGGTGTGGCTGCCCTTAACAGCGAAGGAAGAACCCAAAGTATTGATCTTTTGGCACGAAAGGTGGAGGATAACTTCCGAGAAAAGTGGAAATGAGATGTGACTGGCCGCAAAAAACTTGAAAATGACCTATGTGGCTCGTTTCCAAGGTTTTAGCGGCTAGTCAGTGATCTCAAATCATCTAAAACCACTAAGACAAGGCTTGCATCTTTGATCGGGCACATTAGGTCATTCTTGTATGGAAGAGACTATTAAGAGCATTATAAACCAACTTAAAGTTCTCTAATAGTTGGAGATTCAAATGGGAAGGAAAAAAACATAATTCCGTACATCCACCATTAACGTTTTGTCACGTTTACATTAAGCAGTCAACTTACTAACCAAACCTCGACCCGATGAGATGAATTCATAACTAAGTTTAAGTCATTAGACAAGAAAGATCACTGTAAATCATAAATAAACAAAGTGCTATCGTATAATTGGTGCCTTATAAGGCTTACTTCTCAAGAGAAAAAAACTTGACTAGGGGAAAATTGTTGCATGATCAGCAATTCAACACTAAAGAAGAATGGTCAAGAAACCAATTGTCCCATTTGGGTTCATATATTCATATATCAAAATTAAAATTCAATGCGATTCTACATGAAGACGAAGGACAAAAAGAACCTTAATCAAGAACGTACATCTATGTTGCACCGAGTCGGGGACGGGGACATAAACGGGTACTGATATGGGTACGGGAAACGGCAAAACATAAATATTTTGGATACCGGTACGGCAAGGATTCGTAGTAATGTCTTTGATAAAAATAAGATAGTGGTATTTTCTTAAATGTTCTTTATTAAATTAGAGCTAGAAATTATTAGATTTGTGAAGAAGTAATAAAATAGTAACATAGAATTAACTCTACTTGTGTTCTTGACTTTCTATTAGTAATAGAATTTAGGAAACGGGGTGGAAACGTTTCCTAAAAGTACCCATAAAGTATCCGATATGGGGACGTTCCCGATACGGGTACTTCACCCTGGGATGTACGTGTCGGAAAAGCCCCAACTCTAATATCATAACATTGGTCCAATGTTATGATATTCGACCATCATCTTTGATCGTCAATATTTCTAGCTATATATCACTTCTGCATAAAAAATAATATTTAAAAAATAAATGTTAAAATGGATCCAACAATATTTCACATAATATTTTTATCATATATATTAACTAATATTAATGGTCAAAATTTACTAAATTTGACGATATTTTTATCATATATGTTAATTATATTAATGGTTAAAATTTACTAAATTTAATTTTAAAAAAGTAGAGTGGTCAAAATTGATGGGACGGAGGGAATATTAATAAATATAATATGGGAAAATCGAGAGAATTCTTTCAGGTTGATGCTTTATGATTTCAAAGCAAGAAATTAGTACTATTTAATCTTTGAACTGACCTGTTTTGTAAATTGTGATCTAAAGATAACATCAGGATAAATTATGTGATAAATTATGTGAGATTAGCACCAAACAAGGTTAGTAGAATACAATATTAAGAACAGATCATAGCCATTTTAATAATGTTCTGGCCACGTTAGCAGGATGTTTAAGCATCCTTGGTTTCTCCACTCTCATTATTTTCTAATATATATTTACATATTAATCATGCAATAATCACTACTAACACAAGCAATAATGATAATCAAAGTATAAATAGATATACAAAGTCTTGTTTTAGATAACCTAAACTTTAGATCAGGGATTATTATGCAATTATAAGAAGTTTAATTTAGGATGAGGTTTTTTAAAATATGCTGAAAATTTTAGGGACCTACTATATAGTTATCAAACTGCTATATGTATCACAAAAATTTCAGAATTGTCATTTTCCATTTCTTTCTCTCTCACCAGAAACCTCTTGTCGATCAGAAACCGCCAAGGGCCGACGGTTTTTACCAACTTTCTGCCGGATTTAAGCTGGAAATTTATCGGATTTCTGCCGCTCTTCTTCTTCCACTGGAGAATTGAAGCCTCTATACCGCGAAGCCTCCGAGATTCAGATTTAGATCGAAGCCTCAAATCTTTGCCGGCGGTTATGCTCCGTCGCACGGAGGGTGTCGAACAGAGCAAAGTCGCTGTGGCGAGAGCAATGGACGGCAACGGAATGGGCTAGGGTTTGAGGTGCAGGGATTGATGCATAGCGAAGGTGATAGAGAAGCAATCAATGGCGACGATAGGGGCAAGGAGAAATCGACGATGGTGCAAGGAGATTGAGGCGCATAGGCGGTGATTGGGGTGCAGTGAAGGCGATTCAGGCGCGGTGATGGGGACAGTGAGCAGAGGCAACTGCAACGGTGTTGCTGCAGTCTTCGTTTAGTGCGTCGGTGTAAAAGAAGCCTCACACTTGTTTTGCACGTGCGGACGGCGGTGGTGAAGGCGGCGGCGGACGACGGGAGGGCATATGTTTCATGTACTAGAGGTGAGGTTTATTTCTGTTTTTGTTTATAAAGAGATTTATTGAGGTTTAATAATACTATTGACTGAGTGAATGATCAATAGAGGTTCTGTGGTGTAGTGGTTATAACTCTAACTGTTGATGTCAGAGGTCAGGGGTTCGAGACTCACAATGACCTCTTTTTTTTTTGGAGAATTTATGTTCTTGATGTATATACTGAAATTTAATATTATTTGACTAAGTGTATGTACAATAAGAGTCTTTGGTGTAGTGTTTATTTCTTTAGGATTTGAGTTTAGTCACCTAAGTTCAAATATCACAAGGTTTTATTTTTTTGAAGAATTTTTATTCTTCAGGTACTGTAACTTATTGTTGATGTTTGTAACCTTTTTTTCTCATGCTTATGCTTTTGATTATTCAAGTGAGGTTTAATTTATATGAGTTGAGGTTTTGCATTTTTTAGGTGATATGGATTGATATTTGTAGTTTTTTCTCATTTTGATGTTTTCCATTTTCAGGCTGAGGTTTTGGTAATAGGAGTTGATGTTTGTAGTGTCTTTTTTCTTATGTTGATGGTTTTCATTTTCATAGCGAGGTTCAGGTTTTAGGAGTTTATGTTTGTAACTTTTGGATGATATAGGTTGGTATTTGTAGTTTTTTTTTTAAAAAAAAATTGTTAATGTTTTATTATTTTCAGAGTGAATAATTTATGCTCTTGAGGTACCATAGTTTTTTTATTAAAAAATAGTGTATTTTTCTCATGTTGATGTTTTCATTTTTCATGTGAGTTTTAGTTGATATGAATCGATATTTGGTAGTTTTTTCTGTGATATGGTATGGTTGATGTTTTATAGTGTTTTTTCTTATATTGACGTTTTTCATTTTCCGGGTGAAGTTTAGATGATAAGAATTGATATTTTTAACTTTTGTTTGATATATGTTGATGTTTGTAGTTTTTATTTATTTTAATAATTTAAACTTTGTTGATGTTTTTATACTTTTAAATTGATGTTTTGTTAGTTGTAGTCGACAATTTTTCAATTTTTTTGTTTATTTTTATTGATTATTATTATTTGAGTTAAGTGCTAAAATGACCCTGACTTTAGGCCAAAAGTGCCAATATAACCATGCAATCTCAGAAAGTGCCAAAATAATCCTTGACCACGTTGACTTTTTAGTCAACTGATTTATGGC